>JAGFNQ010005762.1:155419-173461 GCA_024364735.1 Boesenbergia rotunda | reverse complement strand
TTTTGGATGTAAAGTCCATATTCTTAATACCAAAGACTATCTTAGAAAATTCCAATCCAAGTCAAACCCAGGCATCTTCTTAGGGTATTCTACAACAAGTAGAGCTTATAGAGTCTACAATAAGATAACTAAGAAAATTGAAGAAACAACCAACTTAATATTTGATGAAGAACTAACCCAAAATCTGATAACTCTGACTTAGCTTCATCAACTACTGATCAAGAAGATAACGCTGAAGCCCCAATTGAATACTTTAATGATTTAACAATTGAACTAACTTCTGAATCAGTTGAACCAACCAATGAACCTAGAACTGAACCTATTGGACCAGCTGGACTGAAGCGGAGCCAAGTACTAGAAAACCAAGAAACCCAGACTAAGTCATCCAACTGACCAAATCGTAGGTGATCCAACCTTAGGAGTCAGAACTAGAGCTTCCTATAGAAATCTCAGTCAAATAGCCATGATTTCAAAGATTGAACCTAAGACTATTGAGGAAGCCCTACCTGATCCTGACTGGATCTTAGCCATGCAAGAAGAGCTAGCCCAATTTGAGAGAAACCAAGTCTGGGAGTTAGTACCTAAACCTAAGGGCAATCCGTAATTGATACTAAGTGGGTATTTAGGAATAAGTTAAACGATCAAGGTGAAATAGTCCGAAATAAAGCCCGCTTAGTAGCTAAGGGATTCAGCCAAGTAGAAGGGTTGGACTATGATGAAACCTACGCCCCTGTAGCTAGACTTGAGTCTATTAGGATGTTACTAGCCTTTGCATCCCATAAAGGATTTAAATTATACCAAATGGATGTAAAATCAGCCTTCTTAAATGGGCTTATTAAGGAAGAAGTTTATGTAGGACAACCCCCAGGATTTGAGGATATAGAAAAATCCGATCATGTCTACAAACTTAGTAAAGCCCTTTATGGACTAAAACAAGCACCCAGGGCTTGGTATGAAAGATTATCCAATTACCTGATTTCTAAAGAGTTCAAACAAGGTCAAATTGACCCAAACTTGTTTGTTAAAATTTTAGAAAAGGATATATTTATTGCCCAAATTTACGTAGATGATATAATATTTGGATCAACTAACTCTAAATTTCTAAAAGAATTTGTAACAATAATGGAGAATGAGTTTGAAATGAGTTTAGTTGGGGAACTTAACTTTTTTCTAGGGTTACAAATCAAATAAACTAAGGATGGAAATTATGTGCATCAATCTAAATATGCTAAAGAACTAATTAAGAAATTTAAAATGGATAACTCTAAAAGTATAAGTACCCCAAATGGCCACAAATGTGAAAATAGATAATGACCCTGATGGTAAACCAGTAGACCTAAAACTTTATAGAAGTATGATAGGAAGTCTACTATACCTTACAGCCAGCAGACCTGATATACTTTTTTCAGTAGGAATGTGCGCTAGGTACCAAACCTGTGCTAAGGAAACTCACTTAGCAGCCCTAAAACGAATTTTAAGATACATTAAGGGCACCCTAAATGTAGGGATATGGTACCCTAGGACTTCATCATTTAAGTTGTCAGGATACTCTGATTCTGACTATGCTGGTTGTAAATTAGATAGAAAAAGTACAAGTGGAAGCTGTTAACTTTTAGGAAACAGCTTAGTAAGTTGGTGTAGTAGGAAGCAACACTGTGTTGCTCTATCCACAACTGAAGCTGAATATGTAGCCTTAGGAGAGTGTGTAGCTCAACTCCTATGGATGATGCACACCCTTAAGGACTTTCAGCTAAACTACAATCTGACTCAAGTAAATATTGACAATATTAGCTCAATTAACTTAACCAAAAACCCAATTCAACATTCTAGAACCAAACACATAGAAGTGAAACATCACTTTGTAAGAGATCACGTAGCTAGGGGTGAAATAGTCCTTAAGCATGTAGACTCCAAGTCCAACCTAGCTGACATATTCACTAAACCCCTACCTGAATCTGAGTTCAGCTCACTAAGAAGGCAGTTAGGATTATGCTTAGTAGAATAGAATCATTTGGTTTTGCCTCAATTTTAAATATTTTAAATTGATTTTAAAATAGTGTTTATTTTAAAGCTTTTCTAATTTAAAAATTGTTAATTTTGGCTTTAAAATTTTTTTCTTGACTTAGTTTTATTTCAAAAACTACCCCCTTCAAAGCTAGGGTTTTCTTCGAAATGGACTTAGCCTAGGCTCTAACCCTAGAATTGCATGCACCTATAGATCTAGAAGCCAGCATCTCACAAGCACCTTAGGGTACTTTGAGTGATAACCTAGAAAGGGTTGAGATGCTTAGGTCTTTGCCTTAACTCAAGATGCTTTAAGTCAGTGCATCTGCAGTAGTTGGGGCACTAAATACAACTTATACAGCAATCAAGTTAAGTGACAAGCTTAGAAAATCTAACTTGAACCGAAACACTTAACTTGACTAACCCTAGCAAAAACTACTGTTTATAACAGTTAGTAAGTAGCTAATTGGGTTAGACAGGCCCCTACAGATATAATTGATTGATTTAGTGTAAATCTAACTGATTCAGTATAGCAAATTATTTTTTTTACTCATGCTATATTTATTTGTTTTGATATATGGCAAAGGGGGAGATAGAGAAAGGAAAGAAAAAATTAATTATTTCTCACATTTTTTTCTACATTTTTTTCTTTATTCAAAAAGGTTCAAAATTTTGAGTTTTTTTAGAAGTACTTAAGTTCTTCAAATTTCAAAATTCTGCTAAGTACTCTAGCTTAGATTTTTTTTCCTTCAAAATTTTGCTAAGTACATTCAAAACTCTTTACTCAAGTTCTCAAAATTCTGCTATATATTTTTTCTAAGTAACCAAAACTTAAGTTTTTCAAAATACAAGTAAGATTTTTTCCCCACGAACTTTTGAAAAATCTAGGAGGAGATTCCCTCCAGGGGGAGGGATCAAAACTGTCATGTTTTGCTTAAACTTAACTTTTTGAACTAGGGTTGCCATAAATCAAAAAGGGAGAGATTGTTGGTGCAGAAATGCACCTAAGTCAAACCTGTGTTTTGATAATGGCAACATAGGTCAAAAGTTAAGTCTTTCTTGTTGTCTAACAAGTTTCTTGAGTGTACAGGAAAAAGCCCTAGCGAAAGGAATGCTAGGCTCTGGCGAAGGACTGCCAGAAAGGAAAAGACCTAGCAAAGGAATGCTAGGCTCTGGCGAAGGACTGCCAGAAAGGAAAAGACCTAGCAAAGGAATGCTGGGCACTGGCGAAGGACTGCCAGAATGGACAAGCCCTAGCGAAGGAATGCTAGGCCCTGGCGAAGGGCTGCCAGAAGTAAAGACCTAGCGAAGGACCGCTAGGCACCAAGCTAAGGGCTGCTTGGTACTCAAGACCTGGCGAAGGGCTGCCGGGCAAAAGTCCAACTGGAGGAGCCAGTTGGCACCAGGTAAATTCTCCCGAGAGGAGTAGGTGAGGACGCGTTTCCCTTGAGGGAACATTAGGCGTCGGTTCGACCTAGGGCTCCATTTTGGAGACCAAAGTCAGAACCAAGACAACTAAGGCTGTATAAAATTATTGTTTTGTTGTGTTTTGGACTAACCCTTGATGCAGGACCAAAGGGACGTGTGTCTGCAACTCAGAGAGCCTCAAAGGAGTGAGGCAACAGCTGAGTAAGGCGCCCTAAGTGTCCAGGGCGCCCTCAAGGTGAACCAGAACCAAGCGAAGCAAAATAGGCTTCAGCTGCTTACTGGGCAAGGCGCCCTCAGCAGCGAAGGCGCCTTCAGCAGCCAAGGCGCCTTCAGCAGCCAAGGCGCCTCCAGCTCTCTCTGCGAAGCTTCAACTTAATCCAGCCGAGAAGACCGGGTCAACCAAGGCGTCCTCAGCGACCAAGGCGCCCCAGAGGTCAAACCTCATCCCTATTCCGGTGCGATAACTCTTGACCGAGCGAAGCACGGATCGGGTGACACGTGGCAGGGCGCCCCCTAGGTGCTATAAATAGCACCCCTCGACCCCTAGCTTCAACACCGCTTTCATTCAACGCTTCCAAACGCTCTGACGACTACGCTCTGCTCCAGGAACTTCCCAACTCAAGTCCGAAGCGTCGTCGACCTCCCGCTGCACCGAAACTCGATCTACACCGGGAGTTGGTAAAACAGAGTGTAATTTTCTATTTACAGTCATTTTTGTAATCTTACTCTGTAACCGTTTTGCGCATTATAGAATTGCCCAAAGTAAACGGTCAACGACCGTGGGCCTTGGAGTAGGAGTCGACCCAGGCTCCGAACCAAGTAAACTACTGGTGTTTGCGTTGTTTGATTTTATTCCGCTGCGTAACTGCTCTTTCTTTTAAATCCGAACATTTTCCGATATTCACCCCCCTCTATCGGTCTTTCTCGATCCAACATTATAAAGGGTTTCATAGGCGCTCGTGAGGGTTCTAGAGCGCCCGTGATGATTGAGGCACCCGAGAGCCTCTCGGGCGCCTGAGTCAGGGTGTCAGCCCCCTTTGGCAGGTTTGACTACCTTGGAACGCGAGTAGGGCACCCGTGAGGTTTCGGGCACCCGTGTTGACTTGGGTTTGACCATTGACTAGTTTGACCGTTGATCGGGTTTGACAGTGTTGACTAAGTTTGACTAATCAGTAATTAAGTCAGTCAAGTCCTAGATCATAGTTTGACGAGTTAATTGAAGTGCATTTTGTAATTTTAAAAAAATGTATGATTAGCTTTTAATCATTAATGAACTAATGACAAAAAAAATGTTAACTAGGAAGCATATTATAGCATTAAAAATTGTAAGATTAACTTTGACATAGGTATCTAAGATTTAGTTAAAATTTGTGTTAGATTCAAATTTATCAAATAGTAAATTGAATTTGATTTTCGATAATCGGCTTCCAGGTCTTGGCGAGGCACAAGGCCTTCTTTAGTAGTAGCCTTATTGGAGCAACAACCCATTCCTTGACAAAGCCTTTTACCGAAAATTTATTTTCAAAGTTACTTTTTGAAAAATTCTGGTCTAACTAGTTTAGGTCTTGGATCGGTTGCTTCGGCTAGTTCCACCAGACTAAACAAACCAAGTAGGGTATACTTGACCTTATTAGAAGGGCTTCCCTAACGTACTATCATCTCACCTCCAACTAATACTATGTTGTTCAAATTTCAAATAAATCATTTATCCTTAAACTATTCTTAAGTCTAAGCATAATAAAAAGGATAAATAAGCAAGCGAGCAATTCAGAGAAATTATCTAAGTAACATCATAATTGGAGTAATACTCCGGATTTTTGAAATCAGTAAGATTGTGAATTAAATTTTCTAGCATTTTGACCTTATGTTTCAGTGTTCATTTTCTTGTTCTAATTTTCTAAAATTTGCTTTAACTAATTTATAAGATTCAATCACATCATTTGAGGTAAATACTGGATTTTTAAATATTGTAAATTTACCTTTCTCGATTGTTTGTCCAGTACTCTTGAGGGTTTCGTCTGGTGAAGGTCGACTCTTGCGAGTGGGGCACTTACTCTTGTAATGTCCTATTTCGCTACACTTAAAACATATTATATGATTTTTAAATTTTGAACTGACCACATTACCGTTTGATTCCTGGTTGGGAATCTCCCCCTTGATTTTAGTCGTCTTTCTTTTCTGTTTCTTCAGCATCTTGTAGTGGTCACGAGCCAATCGGACCAGTCTGGGTCGATCTCCTTCACTGTCTTCTGATTCCGAGTCTGAGTCGGACTTGGGTACTAGTTGAAGCTTCTTCTTTGGTGGTTCTCTTGCAATTTTCCCTGCAATAGACCCTATACCTTCCTCGACCATTACAGTATCAGTTTGATTATTTAATTGTAATTCTGAAAAAGATTCAAAATTGGTTACCATTTTTGTCTCAGTCAATTCGTCTTCTACCTCTGGTTCGAATTCACAGTCAGGTATGGATTCTATCTCATCTTCTGATCCAGAGTCAATTTCGAAGTCGGGTGTCAAGTCTGTCTCGGCTATTTGAGCTTGAGCCGAAAATGCAAAATAACTTAATTACCTGATCTTCTTCTTCTTCTCAGTTCTCTTGATGTAGATTGATCAACTTCTCCCAAATTTCTCTAGCACATCTGAATGAACTGACTAGCTTTAGTTGTTCTTTGGTTATGCCACACTGTAGGATTGCGGTTGCCCTTGCATTTGTCTCAATCTGGTTGAGTGTTGATTCATCCAATTTATCCCACTCGATTGATAATCCATCTTTTGTAGGGAAGGAGAGCCCTGTTTGAATGATCATCCATATGTCCATATGGGTCTTCAGATGGGATTCCATTTGACTCTTCCAAAAATTAAAATTCTCGCTGGAAAATAGTGGTGGACGAGCATTGTTCCACTCTTGGTTGGCCATTAGAGTTTAAACTGAAAAAGAATAAAATGAAACTCATTCCAAAACTAAGTCTTGGATTAGTAGTGCGGGTAAAAATATTAATAACAAAAAATTCGAGTGGTGTTGCACCAACCTCGATTAACGAGAAAAATATGAGCGAAAAAGAGTTTAAAATTTGAAAATCCGACAAAATGCTCAACTAGTGGTTGCACCAGGTTTGAGCCACCCACTCTGATACCACTTGTGGGATCGGATTGAATCAATAGAGGGGGGGGGTGAATATCGATCGTTAAATTTTCGGAAATAAAGAGAGTAATTGCGTAGCGGAAAAAGCAAAAACAATCGCTAACACTTTTTGTTTTTACTTGGTTCGGAGTCGCAGTCGACTCCTACTCCAAGGCCCACAGTCCTTGACCGTTTACGATAGGCAATTCTATATTTTCGTAAAAGTGATTACAAATTGAGTACAAATATAGAATTTAAAAAAGAATTACAGCACTTAAAAAAATTGAACTTTTACCGACGACCAGAGAAGTTGGATGTTTGGAGCAGCGGGTCATCGTTGGTGCTTAAGTCGTGAGTACGGAGCTTGTTGGAGCGTAGCGCTTAAACAAAAGTGTCGGAAGCAATTGATGTTGAAGCCTTGGGGGTGAACCCCTTTATATAGCGTTAACAGGGGCACTTGTGTTGAAGGGGGCGCCTGACAAGTGGCCTTACCTGCGAGAACTTCAATCCGCAAACTTGGCCAGTGCTTATCCCTTCAACTGGGGCGCCTGTGTTAACTCAGCCGCCTCAATGACTTGGTCCTGAGGCTTGCGTGGCAGTTTGCTTCGAATGGCTGGAATCCCTCTTTGGCTGGGGCGTCTGTCTCAACACAGGCGCCTAGCCCAGTGAGGCGCCTCACTCCATTGAGGCGCCTGAATACACAAACCTTCATTCCTTCGTTCATGTAATCAGGGTTAGTTCCAAAACACAAGAAGCATATATATGATAAGATTAAACCATGTTTTATAGCCTGAGCTGTCTTGGTTCTGACTTTGGGCTTCCCAAATGGAACCCTAGGTCAAACCGATGCCTAATGTTCCCTCCTACAGGGAACGCATCCTCACCTACTCCTCTCGGGAGAATTTACCTTTTTGCCAACCGGCTCCTCCGGTTGGACTTTTGCCCAGCTTCACTCATCAGGTCTTAGTACCCAGCTTCACTCACCGGGTCTTCGTGCCCAGCTTCACTCACCAGGTCTTCGGTGCCCAGTGCCCGACCAGGTCTTAGTGCCCAGCTTCACTCACTAGGTCTAGTGCCCAGCTTCACTCACTAGGTCTTAGTGCCCAACCTTACGTCAGGACTTAGTTGCCCAGCCCGCAGCCAGGACTTAGTGCCTAGTGTAGCTAGTACATTACCTGCACACTTGATTAGCATTGTTAGATCATAACACAACCTTAACTTCTGAACCCTTTGCCATTATCAAAACATAGGTTTGACTTTGGTGCTTCCGGCACCAACAGGGGTTTAGTAAAAATGAATGCTAGGTTAGAATTGGACTCTATATGTTGAAGGATAATTTCACCCCTAGCTACGTGGTCCCTAACAAAATGATGTTTCACTTCTATATGTTTAGTCCTAGAATGGTAGATTGGGTTTTTGGTAAAGCTTATAGAACTGATATTATTAATAAAAACCTTAGTTTGCGTATAGTCTAGGTTAAAATCCTTAAGGGTATACATCATCCATAAGGGTTGAGCTACACATTCCTCTAAGACAACATACTCTGCTTCAGTTGTAGATAAGGCAACACAATGTTGCATTCTACTTCACCAACTATCTAGACTCTGACCCAGCAATTGACAGCTCCCACTTGTACTTTTTCTATCTAGTTAACAACCTGCATAGTCTGAGTCAGAAAATCCTAATAATTCAAAGCTGAAAGTCCTAGGGTACCAAATACCTACATTTATGGTGCTCTTAATAAATCTAAGGATTCTTTTAACTGTAGTTAAGTGAGACTCCTTAGCACAGGTTTGATACCTAGTATAAATACCTACTGCAAAAAGGATATCAGGTCTAATAGCAATTAGGTAAAGTAAGCTTCTTATAGCACTTCTATAATACTTTAAGTCAACAGACTTACTTTCAGGGTAATTATCTATTTTAGCATCTGTGGTCATAGGAGTACATAAGTCTTTTGAATTTTTCATTTTGATTTTCTTAATCAATTCTTTTGTATATTTTGATTGGTGAACATAATTTTCATCCCTGGTTTGTTTAATTTGGTGTACTAAAAAGAAGGTCAATTCATCAACTAAACTCATTTCAAATTCACTTTCCATAATTTTAATATATTCTTTTAAAAAATTAGTAGTAGTTGATCCAAAGATTATATTATCTACATAAATTTGGGCTATAAAGATGTCTTTTTCTAAGGTCTTAACAAATAGGGTTGAATCAATTTGGTCTTGGTTAAAACCCTTAGAAATTAGGTAAGTGTATAGTCTTTCATACCAAGCCCTAGGTGATTGTTTTAAACCATAAAGAGCTTTTTTAAGTTTGAATACATGGTTAGGGTAGTCTAAGTCTTCAAAACCTAGGAGTTGTCCTACATAGACATCCTCTTTTATAAATCCATTCAGGAAGGCAAACTTAACTGTAGGCACGGTGCCGGTCGATAGGGGGTGAATATCGACTCGTAAAATTTGTCGGAAAACTTCGTTTGCTTATCATTCTATCAGGGTTAGTATGCAGCAAAAATAATAATAAAGAAAGACAAAAATTACACAGAGACATGTGGGTTTTACTTGGTTCCCAACCCTCCAGGCTCAGTACGTCCAAGGCCTAAGCACTTAATCGTGAGTCCACTAATGGCATCCTTTCCTAACTTTCCGGAGGCGGAGAAACCCGTCTTACAGTTCAAGTTACAAACAATGAATAGGTAATTTCAATTCGTAAATGAAAGCAAACCAAAAAACAACTCGGCCCAACTCTGGAAGTCCGAAGTGCTGCGTGTTGGGGCAATCGACCCAAGTATGATCGAGAGGATCATGGGTTTTGATGTGTGTGCCAATATGATTAAGTTAGGATTTCAAGTTGATCTAATATGTGTATGTGAGTGTGCAAGTTTGTAGGATATACATAGACTTGGTTGGACATCTTCGGGTACGGTGAAGGGTGGCATGGAGGCAAGCTGTGGGCTTGTGTACGCATCCGAGGGACCATGGACAATGTAGGGACGATGAGCTGAGGGAAGCGGACTTCGAGGCATACGTGAAGGATGACATGGAGGCAAGCCGAGGGCTTATGTGTCCATCTGAGGGATGAGGGCCAAAGTCAAAGAGGGCTTAAAGGCAACAGGTCAAGGTTGCTGGAGTAGGAACGATGAGCTGAGGGAATCAGACTTCGAGGCATTCATGAAGGATAGCATGGTGGCAAGCCGAGAGCTTGTGTGCTCATCAGAGGACGGGAGCCAAAGTCGAAGAGTGCTTGAAGGCAACAGATCGAGGCTGCTGGAAGAAACATCAACCAGGTCGTGAGGTTTCGAGTGCTGAGGGAATTGTACTCGGGGGCTAAGTCGTGAGGGTTCGAGTGCTGTGAGAAATGTACTCGGGAAGGGTAACCCTAGACTTAGGGAGTGGACCAGTCGACTGGTGAGGGACCAATCGACTGATAGGGTCCACAGAAAGATCAGTCGACTGGTCCTGGACCAGTCGACTGATGGTGACCAGAATTTGAATTACCATTCGAATTCGACCAGTCGACTGGTAATAGACCAGTCGACTAGTAACGATCATATCAGCTTCGAGCTCTATTTAAGGGAGCTCGTTTAGGCTGTTTCTTCTTGGCGAAACTAGTTTGGTTAGAGCTTGTTAGTAGCCTAGTATTGCTCAGGGATTGTCTAAGGTTTGTGGCGAAGTTTCTCCACCCACAAGGAGCGACAAGAGCTAGCTGGAGGTGCTCCGGGGAATCATCCACCGAAGGATCGGGATCGTCCACCTTACGAACAGCCGTGGAGTAGGAGCTTCATCTCCGAACCACGTAAACGATTTGCGTTAGCATTGTTTTAGTTTCTATTTAGTATTTCCGCTTGCGCACGCTAACGTTGTAGGTAGAAAGATCGAGAAATTGCTATTCACCCCCTCTAGCAAACAGTAAGATCCTAACAAGTGGTATCAGAGCAAAGGTTCACTCATCTACGGACTAACCGTCGAGAGAGCAAAAAGCTAGAGGAGATGACGATTCAATAAAAGTTGGATGATGACATCAATGTTCCACCTCCCAATGATCGTGAGGATTTTGACTATTGGAGGATGCGGACAAAGACTTGGTTCGGCATGGATTGGAACTACATGATTGCGCTTGAAGAACCATTTGAAGTTCCAAATAATAAGCATGGGAAAAAACTCCGACCAAGATATTGGAATAAAGAACAACAAGCACAATTAAAGGCAAACGAAATGGTAATCTCAATTTTACTTAGTATTTTGCCTAATGAAATAATTAGTGGTGTAGGTGAATACAAAAGTGCACATGAGTTATGGAACAAGATGGTAGCATTCCATGAAAATCATACACAAGCTAAATTAGTTGGAGAGCCCAAGGAAATGAGCTTAATGGTCCAAGAAGAGGAAGGACCAATCGGATGAAGAAAGAAGTTCAACATCTGAAGAAGAAGAGAAGGAGGAAAGAGAAAAAGAGGCATCCATCTTCTCAAGAAAGTGGCACAAGAAAGTGAGAGATCATCCACTTCATCAAGGGAAGAAGAAGAGGTCTCCACTTCAAGGATTGATGGGGAGGATAGATCACCCTTGATACCGGAGCAAGAAGAAGCATCTACCTCCACCAAAGCAAAGTCTAAAGATCACATAATTTGCTTTGGATGCAACAAAAAGGGACACTACAAGGACAAGTGTCCATTAGGTAAAAAGGAGGTAAACCCTATACCCAAGTCAATTCATTTTAAATCTAATATGAGTTGCAGGGAAAGGAAGGAGAAAAAGTGCATTAGATGCTTCACATGTGGAGAGCTAGGGCACCATCACCCCAAATATCTAAGAAAAGGAGAGCTCAAGAAATTAGAACATTTGAGAAAATGGGAGAAGAAGGAAAAGAAGAAAAGCTCACATCAGGGGGAGCTACAAGGGTAAGGGAGGTAATCCCTAATTTTAAGCATGTTTCAAATTCCTCTATGTACGCTAGAAATAATGAAAAATGCTTGCCTATGTGTAACTTTGGATTTAAATATTATGATAGAAATAGGATTAAGAATGTATCCCAAAATTCTAAGGAGCACATATATCATGATAAATCTAGGATTGTTAAACCTAAGGATCAAGGTATTAATCCTAAGAAAGGGAGACATATGCCTAGACAAATGGGTAGATCTAGGAATGTCCAAGATGGACATGGTGATGCTAAGGTGAAGAGTTTAGAAAAGGAAAATCAAGCTTTGAGGGCAAAGCTTGACAAGTTAGAGAAAAATCTAAATAGACTCATTAGGGGATCAAAGGGGTTAGGCATGATGTTGGGGAGTTAAGAACCCAAAAATGATAGATCGGGTCTAGAATATCAATCTATGAGGTCAAATGTTAGTAGAAAGTCATATGCAAGGATGTCATATGATTATAGCAAAGGGAAGGCCAAAATTGGCAAGGAAAAACCATTCAAAGGGGAGAAGAAGAGTTAACCAAGGAAAAAGTATACAAGGTTATGAGAGTTAAAGTTGTAGGTCAAGAAGCACCGGAGATACATCGGTGTGGTCTTACCTTTATAGATAAGTCACCTAGGGAGGTGACTAAGGTTAAGAGCTCAAGGGAGAGCTCTAGGAGTCAAAATGGGATCCATGGCCAATGGATATCAGGAGGATTTCTCTAAAAAGACTAGATGGGCTGAAGAATGTGCCAAAGGATTTGGAAGACTCACTTGAGTCTTAATCCTAGGGATTTGGCACATCAAGAGAAAGTTTTATGGACGAAAAGATGAAAATGAGACTATATTACATGGAAATTGATTTTCAATGTGTAGATGCCATATAAATCAATGCTAAGGATGCATTGTGATTGAGGATGAGAAGACACATCAAGAAGAGATCGAAACTAGGACTGTAGGCCAAGGATGAATTGAACAAATTGGATAGTTTTGAATTTCATGTCAAACTTGGGATTGGCAATAGACTTACTTGTAAACATATTTTTCCCAGGTAGACATGGGTGTTACAAATTTCTCCACGAAATTTTAGAATTTTTGGAGATTTGTAGAATTAATTATGCGTATCTGAAATTAGGACAGAAAAACTAGAATTAGGGTACCAGTCGACTGATTCAGAATCAGTCGACTGGTCCAGTTCAATTCAGAAACTAGGCTTTCTAAGGCATCAGTCGACTGACCCCCATTCAGTTGACTGATCTTTCTGTATGGTTTATCAGTCGACTGACCCAGGGGCAGTCGACTGATGTGCGATTAATTTAAAAGGAATAGTTGCGCCGGGGGTGGCCGAACCTAGGGTTTCAGTGCCACCCCCTGCGATTTCTCTCCTCCTTCAACCTCCCCTACTACTCCAAGCCTTCCCAAGGCCCGAAAATCACATTCCTAGTCTTCCTCCAACTCAGATCTAGGTCTAGGACAAGAAGAGCATCTTTGTTGAGTCGATCTTCATCAAAATTCATCATGCAACGTGCGGGGAAACGGTAACGACGTGTGTGGTTTATTTTTCGTGTTTAGTTTATGATTCATGACTAATTTGTCCCATGTTGCAAGTTGTTCTTTGTTTTCCTTCTTCATGGGGTAATTTTTGGTACATGTATGGGTAAATTGCATCTTAGAGTTGTACAAAAGAGAAGGATGGGTGAGGTACCATCCCAACAGCATTCTTAAATCCTAAGGCACCTCGATTCTGTTCCGAGGGATGCCGACGGAGATTTACAAGTGCTAATTTTGTGATAATGAACTATAGGTATCTTAATCGGTCGTATTTCTAGGAAAATTCTCCTCACATTGTTGAGATAATAACCCATTTCGAGTTAGAGTAGGTAGTCTATTGTCAGCATTATGTCAACGTTGACATGTGCAAAGAATTTTATGCTGATCTCACATGTATTAGTCCTGATGATGGGACTTATGAGTCTATGGTAGCAGGAGTCACCATCCCCTTTTCATCAGCAGTATTTGGAGCATTTTTAGGGTGTAGGGTTTCCAATAATGTATTTACATGTTTTACAAAAGTCATCGAGCCTTTTACGCTTCCTAATGTAACCCTGGACTAAATCCATCGTCATTATTTTGAAAGACCTCGACCTCATCTACAGCGCATCTTTGAAGCTAGGCGCATGAGTCTAGTCAGCAATGTATTATATAAAGTTGTCATAGATTGCATTTTATCGATTGCCACTAAGGGAAGGTCGAAGATTTGACTGCCTCACTTGGTGATGATGTATGCACTAGAGAGAAGGTTAGATATTGACATCGCCTTGCATATATTTGCATCCATTGTCCATTTTTCACATGATGTCAAGGGAAAAATCTACATGTCATTCTGTCATATTTTGACCGAATTTTTCAAGTCTAGTGGCATTAGCACTACTAGAGGTCAAATGCATAGTTTGTCCAAGGATTATGACCAGATCAGCTCTAGGCAGCTCTCTCTAGCTGGGATTGAGAGTCAGCAGGGGGTGATGATCTGGTGACAGCATCCTGCTTCTTCCAGTTCAGATGAGGAGGAGGCTGCTACTGCTGCTGGGGTTACACAAGAGCAGTTCTCCCTACTATAGTCAGAGGTGCATCGTCTTAGGGAAGACTTTCAGACGTTTCAGCAACACCAGGAGGGTCTTAGAGGGGACTTTCAGAGGTTCCAGCAGCGCCAGGATGAGAAGTATGAGATGATGCAGCAGTGGAACCTCATGTATCAGGCCCCTCCTCCTCCTCCTCCTCCAGGCGATGACATGTAGTTCAGTTGGATTTGGTGGTGATCGTGTTGAGAGTATATCTAGCCTAGGCATTTATATTTATCTCTCAAACACTTAATTTGGTATTGTAATACTTAAAATATCGAGGTTATGGCCCTTGTGACACTTTTGTTTTATGCTTTAGTATGGGTTTATATGAAACTGTCTATTTATGCTTTCATATTGCTTATATGAGTTTTCAATTCATAACTTGATATTGCTCATATGGAATGATGTTATCTTGCTATTATGGACATATGAAAAATTTCATATATATGTATATCTAGAGACAAGGGATGAAAAGGGGGAGGTTTCATCATGTGCTTCATCTTGAAGAGTTAAATGAAAAGAAGGGGGAGATTCGAAAACAATTCTATGTTTTAAATGGTATAGGATAGACTTGGGAAACATATAGGTTCAAATTTAGGATAGAAAGTTGATACAAAATGAAACATTTTCAAAGAATTAGATTTTTTATCAAAAGTCAAGCATATTTGATATTTTCCACGAAATTATATTTTTCTAGGGTAGAATATATCTTAAGAAATATGCTTGCAAAATTTCAGAATTTTTCAAATTTTGTGAAATTTTCTAGGGGATTCTAAAATTCGGCTAGAAAATTCAGTTTGGATGTATCAGTCGACTGCCCCTGGGGCAGTCGACTGATCTTTCTGTGGGTTTGTGAATTGCAGGGACCAGACGACTGATGTAGGGGCAGTCGACTGGTAATGTTGTGTTTTGATTTCTGGGGGTTTTCAGAAATGGAAAAGTGTTCTCGTTGACACTAGGGTTAGGATTGCTTGGGGCAATCTTTTTGATGGTGTCAAAGGAGGAGAACTTGTGGTTTTAGGTTAGGTTAAACTTAACTTGGTGTTGTGGAAAATTGAAAAATATGTGAAAGGCATAGGTTAAGGGGGAGGGCATGTTTATATCTCTTAATGTGCTATGTCTTTAATTTTCAATTGTTATTTTTGTTTTTTGCACCTAACTTAAATATATTGTCACACATCAAAAAGGGGGAGATTGTTGAGGTAATCGACCCAAGTATGATCAGGAGGATTGATAATTACCATTTTGATGATTAATTTAGGCTCTCAAATCTATGTTTTGATTCCTTTTTATATGCTTAAGTTTGCATTTATATTAGGTTTCATGAATTGTCTCTATTTTAGCTTTTGATTCAAATTTTTGTATATTTGAGATATTTTGGCACTAAAATTTGAATCTAATTTTGTAGGCTTGAATGATCGTGGACCTAGGTTAGATTGGGTCAAACCTGAGCTATGTCTTGACTTCCATCAAGGGGATCAAGAGATGGATTAATATGGGTCGTCCGATCAAGAAACCGGGTGATCTGAGCCATTTGTCAACCTCGGATCAATCCGAGCTCAAGATAGAGTTAATCATGACCATATATCAAGATCTTGAAGTTTGTGTCAAATCAGAAGTCATTTGACCGTTAGATCAAGCTTAAGAGGAGTCTAGACCGTCCATTCAAGAGGCAGTGAGGCCTGAGCCATCCGTTGCAAATCAGATCGATCCGAGCTGAGGAGAAGTAGATCCTGACCCATGATGGAGATCTGGAGAGTTTGGGCTCAATCAGAGTTGATCTGACCATTGGATGAGGCGGGGATGATCACAACCGTTTGAATTCAAATGGATGCTTTAAATCAGGAATTGCTCCATCGTGCTCAGTGTCGTCGCCAGATCGCAAGTTTCTTCTTTGTTCTTCGTTTCTTTATCGATTTCTTTGCTGTTTTCTTCTCCGATCGCGCGGCCAACACCAGATTTGTTTGTTTGCAAGATTCAGATAATCGAGGTAGTTTTCTCGTTCAGTTTTACTAACCAAAATCTCGCAGCTGAGAGGAGCTCAGGGGAGGGTTTCGCCGGAGTTTCGTTCCATTGATCGCTTCCATTTGATCGCGGGTTTTCATTGACCGAAGCTGAAGGATCGTTCAGATGGGTTCACCGAGCTATTTTGAAGGATTTTGAGTCGATCGCTTATCAGCGCGTCAAGATGGATAGCATGGTGGAAGTGCTTCAGCTACTGATTGGACCAATTGATCGGACAGAAACTCTTCTGATCGGTTCCCAATCCGATCAGAAGAAGACCTGATCGGTCCAGTGATCGATCAGAAGAAGACCTGATCGGTCCAGTGACCGATCAAGAAGGCTAATTCGCAGCAAACTGATCTTGGGAGTCCTTCTTCGTTGGTTTTTGAGCTAGGGGGTTCATAGCTCAACTTTTGTGTGACAGCAAAGGGAAGTTTTGACGATACACTGATTTGGTGTTCAAATTAGGATAATTTTGGTTTTAAGCATTTAAATCTTCAAGTTGTCTTAGATTGTTTCCTTACACTTCAAGTCAAATTCTCAAGCAATGTTTTGATCTAGTGTTTATTATCTTGCAATTAATTCCCTGCAATTAGTTTACTACAATTAATTCCCTACAATTAGTTCTTAAATTTCTATTCCCTCGCTTGAATTTAATTCCTTAGTTTTCAAATAGGTTAAGTTTAGTTTCAGCAATTTCCTAGTTCATTTCTGCTTAGTTAAGTCTATTTCGTTCCGAATTGCTATTTCATTCCTTATCGTAAAAACCCCCATTTTATTAGAAAACCCAAAACATTTAACGACAACTTTCAAGCTTGAATTAAACATTCACAACTAGACCTTGGAAAAATATGATTTGAGGCCCCTGTACTACATTTAACTTTGTGAGCAAAGGATTTTCAACTTATAAATATCTAAATTTATGACTCATTCGTGACACTTGATATTGGGTAGTCATCAATTGGTGCCGTTGCTGGGGAACATACTAGTTGAGTTTGTTTGATTTGAGCTTGTATTTATTTTCATAATTTCATATTCTTTGATTTTATTTCATTGGCTTTATCTTTCTATATACATTTGCTGCCATTTTTTGTTTGGTTGATGACAAGGACTGCAGATGATGATATTGTGGAATTTGATCTTGAGATAGAGAGAACATTCAGAGCTAGGAGAAATCAAGGAAGAGTTTCAGAAGCTATTGAAAAATATTCCTACTCATTCAAGCAGTCCATGGCAGAACAGCAATGTTTTAAAAATTTTCAGCAGCATTTTCGGAATTTTCAGCAACCTTATTCTCAATTCCAGAATTTTCAGCAAGATAATCAACCTTTTCAACCATTCCAGAAATCTAATCAACAATTTCAGCAAAACCAACCTTGGAATCAACCAGAACAGCAGTTTCAGCAAAATTTTCAGAATTTTCAGCAACCATTTCTTCAACAACCATTTTATCAAAACCAGCAAATTTATCAAGATTTTCAACAACAATTTCATTATGATCAGCAAGGTTTTCAACCTTCACAGCAATCTTTCCAACCATACCAGCAGAATTTTCAGTTTGGAAGTCAGAATTTTCAGCCCCAACATCAGAATTTTCAGAGCAATAATTTTCAGCAAATTCAACCTACTTCTCAAGCCAATTTTCAGCAATTTCAACAATCCAATCAATCTTTTTATCAGCCCCAACAACAGAATTTTTAGAATTCACAGCCTACTTATGATTTTCAGCAATCTAATGTTACATTTCAAGACCAACAAGAGTCCTATGCCAATCAAGGAGACTTTGAGGACTCTAGTGAGCTTAATGCACAACAACAAATGCTTGAGGAGATTATGCAACAAATTTTTCAACAGCAACAAATTTTATTACAACAAAGGCAACAAAAGAATGAGTCCAATCTTCAAAACGTTGAAAAATACATTGGACAAATAGCTAGTGGAATGAATCAAATG
>JAGFNQ010005762.1:64104-154929 GCA_024364735.1 Boesenbergia rotunda | reverse complement strand
ACTCCTATGGATGATGCACACCCTTAAGGACTTTCAGCTAGACTACAATCAGACCCAAGTCAATATTGACAATATTAGCTCAATTAACTTAACCAAAAACCCAATACAACATTCTAGAACCAAACACATAGAAGTGAAACATCACTTTGTAAGAGATCACGTAGCTAGGGGTGAAATAGTCCTGAAGCATGTAGACTCCAAGTCCAACCTAGCTGACATATTCACTAAACCCCTACCTGAATCTGAGTTCAGCTCACTGAGAAGACAGTTAGGATTATGCTTAGTAGAGTAGAATCATTTTTTTTTGGCTTCTGCCTTAATTAAAAATGCTTTAATTGATGTTAAAATGTTTTCTTTGGTAAAAATGTTTTACTTTGGTTTTAAAAATTTTTTTCCTTGACTTAGTTTTATTTCAAAAACTTTCCCCTCCAAAACTAGGTTTTTTTTCGAAATGGACTTAGCCTAGGCTCAAACCCTAGAATTGCATGCACCTATAGATCTAGAAGCCAGCATCTCACAAGCACCTTAGGGTACTTTGAATGATAACCTAGAAAGGGTTGAGATGCTTAGGACTTTGCCTTAACTCAAGATGCTTTAAGTCAGTGCATCTGCAATAGTTGGGACACTAAATATAAACTGAACAGCAATCAAGTTAAGTATCAAGTTTAGACAATCTAACTTGAACAATGCACTTAACTTGACTAACCCTAGCGAAAACTACTGTTTATAACAGTTGGTAAGTAGCTAATTGGGTTAGACACGTACCTAAAGATTTAACTAGACTTAGGCTCCAGTTTGATTCAGTACAGCAAATGCTTTAATTATTGTAATTTTTTTTGCATTTTTGATATATGTCAAAGGGGGAGAGTTGGAAAGGAAACAGGGAACAAAAATTGTTTTAAAATTTTTTTCCCATTGTCTTCTTCAAAAAGTTGAACTGAAAAAAATAAAATTGGTGGATCAAAGTTAGTTTTAGTTCTAAACTCTGAATTATTTTGAAACTTAATGTTTTTGCTTAAAATTATTGTTTAGCTTAAAGGTTTTTTAAAAAATTTCCAACTCTGAACTATGTGTTTTGAAATTATGTTTAAGCCTAACATAGTGCCTGAAATTTTCCAAACTGAAAATTTTCTAAGTCTGAAAATTTTTTCCAAACTGAAAATTTTCTAAGTCTGAAAATTTTTTCCAAACTGAAAATTTACTAAGTCTGAGATTTTCCAAACTGAAAATTTTCTAATCTGAAATTTTTCAAAACTTGAAATCTTCTAAGTACTTAACGCACACCACCCATTTTTTGAAAAACCTAGGGGGAGATTTCTTCCGGGGGAGGGAATCTAACTTAGGATTTCAATTTCAGCATTTTTTCCTTAACTTTTTGAACTAGGTTGTCATATATCAAAAAGGGGGAGATTGTTGGTGCAGAATGCACCCAAGTCAAACCTGTGTTTTGATATTGGCAAAAGGGTTCAAAAGTTAAGGGTTAGTTGTTGTCTAACAAGCTTCTTGAGTGTACAGGAAAAGCCCTAGCGAAGGAAGGCTAGGCACTGGCGAAGGACTGCCAGACAGGAGAAGCCCTAACAAAGGACTGCTAGGCACCGGCAAAGGACTGCCAGAATGCTAAAGCCCTAGCGAAGGACTGCTAGGCTGGCAAAGGACTGCCAGAAGAAAAGACCTAGCGAAGGGCAGCTAGGCACCAAGCTAAGGGCAGCTTGGTAACTCAAGACCTGGCGAAGGACTGCCAGGCAAAAGTCCAACTGGAGGATCCGGTTGGCACCAGGTAAACTCTCTCGAGAGGAGTAGGTGAGGACGCGTTCCCCTTGAGGGAACATTAGGCGTCGGTTCGACCTAGGGCTCCATTTTGGAGACCAAAGTCAGAACCAAGACAGCTAAGGCTGTATAAAATATAATTGTTATTTGGACTAACCCTGGATGCAGGATCGAAGGACTGAGTATCTGCAGCTCAGAGAGCCTCGAAGGAGTGAGGCAGAAGCTGAACAGGGCGCCCCGGACGACCAGGGCGCCCCCAAGGTCAACCCAAGTCTGTAACAACCTCGACGCGCTTCGCCCCGCTTGTCGTGGGCGCCCCGCGTGTCTCGGGCGCCCCCACTGCCAGCTGCCGAAGCGCATCCCTGCGAAGCCGAAGAGATGAGGCCTTTGACCGGTCAAACCGGGCGCCCCGAGCCCTACGGGTGCCCCGAGCCCTACGGGCGCCCCGGTCAAACCGGATCCCGAGGATAAGGGGATCAGACGGCGACCGAGCTAAAACCGGATCTGCTGCCACGTGGGGGCGCCCCCGTCGACCAGGGCGCCCCTAGGCCCTATATAAAGGGCCCTCGACCTCCTTCTTCAGAGCATCAATTACTGCGACGCTTCCACGCTCTACAACTTTCATTCAACGCATCCAAACGCTCCGATGACCGTGCTCTGCTCCAAGAACTTCTCAACTCAAGTTCGAAGCGCCGTCGACCTCCCGCTGCACCGAAACTCGAGCCTACCCTGGGAGTTGGTAAATACAGAAGTGTTATCTTTCTTATTGCAATTTGTATTTCTCTTCTGTACTTATTCTACGCATTATAGAATTGCCCAAAGTAAACGGTCAACGACCGTGGGCCTTGGAGTAGGAGTCGACCCAGGCTCCGAACCAAGTAAAACGACCTTGTTAGCATTGTGTTGCTTTTTGTGTCTTATTTCCGCTGCGCACTTACTCTTTTTAAATCCGAACGATTTGCGACATTCACCCCCCCTCTCTCGCAATTCTCAATCCAACATAAGCCTCTTCCCGTGCTTATCCTTTGGAATCTCGAAGGGCTCTTCAAGCGCAATCCGAATGTACCACTCCATTCCGAACCACGTCTCCATCCGTGACTTCCAATACCCGAAATCTTCATGGTCGTAGGCCGGCAGAGTGTAGATGTCATTCCCGAATTTGTCTTCCATGTTCTTCCCTCTAGCTTTTGCACTTCTTGGTGGTTAGTCCAATCACGGGCGGTCCTTTGCTCTAATACCAACAGATGGATCGATTGTGTTTGCTAGAGGGGGGGGGGTGAATTGCAATTCTTCGTCGTTTTCTCTACAAGATTGTTAGCGCAACGGAAATACAAATAATATAAGACTAATAATACTAACCAATGCTAACAATGATGATTTACTTGGTATCTACCCCGGACGGGTGACTAATCCAAGAATCCGTTGGTGGATTAATCCCCGAATAACCTCCGGCTAGCCCTCGTCGCTCCTTGTGGGTGGAGAAACCTCGCCACAGCACCAAGCAAATCTCTGAGCACAAAGACTACTATCTTCCAAGACAAGATTCATCAAGAATCTCAGGTACCATGAAGTCCTCTTTAAATAGGACTCGGGCTGAAACCCTCGCTACCAGTCGACTGCCCCCAGGGCAGTCGACTGGTGCCACTGAAATTCGACTATTGCGCCCCAACGTTCGAATTCTCAGCCAACTCACCAGCCACCTACCAGTCGACTGCCCCCAGGGCTGTCGACTGGTCCCAGGGCTGAGACCTTTCTGTGAGTTCCATCAGTCGACTGCCCCCAAGCCAGTTGACTGGTCTACTCACCCACCTAAGGTTACCCTTCCTGAGTACATTCCACTTCGCACTCAAACCCTAGGATTTTCCTAGTACAATCACACTGCACTCGTACCCTCACGACTCGACTGACTCCTCATCTGTAGCCTCGTCTATTGCCTTCGCACCCTCTTCATCTTCGGCTCCCATCCTTCGGATGCACACAAGCCTCTAGCTTGCCTCCATGCCTTCCTTCACGCATGCCTCGAAGTCCGCACCCATCAGCTCATCATCCCTACTCTCCAAGGTCCCTCGGGTGCACACAAGCCTCCAGCTTGTCTCCATACCACCCTTCACCGTAACGAGACCGTCTAGTCAAGTCCATATGTGTATCCTGTACAACCTGCACACTCAACATAGACATATAAGATCACAAGGGTAAACCTAACTTAAACCCTTTGCCCAAACATCAAAACACTTGGTCACTCTGGTCCACAGATTGCCTCAACACTAAGTTCTCAAAACTAAGAGGTTGACCTACATAGACTTCTTCCTTAATTAGGCCATTTAAGAAGGCGGATTTGACTTCCATCGATATAACTTAAATCCTTTATGTGCTATATAGGCTAGCAACATTCTAATATATTCAAGTATGTCTACAGGGGCATAAGTCTCATTGTAATCAAGTCCTTCGATTTGACAAATCCCTTTAGCAACTAATCTTGCCTTGTTTCTAATAATTTGGCCTTGATCATCTAATTTATTTCTAAAGATCCATTTGTTATCTATAACTGATTTATGTTTAGGTGGCGGTTCTAAGTCCCAAACTTAGTTTCCTTCAGATTGAGCCAATTCTTCTTGCATTGCAATCACCCAGTCATGTTCATTCAATGCTTCATCTATGGTTTTGGGTTCGATCTTAGAGATCAAGGCTATTTGACTTAGGTTTCTAAAGGCCAATCTAGTTTGTACATTATGTTCCAAGTTTCCTATGATTTGTTCAGTTGGATGGTTTGGATTTGTGCATAGTATTCTAGGGTTAGGGTCAATTTCATTTTGGTATTCTTCTTGTTGGGTTTCATCTTGATTAATATTTTCAATATCATCATTTGATTTTTTAAAGTTAATTTGTTCTTGTTTAGAGTTTTAAGTGTTAGGTTTTTCATCAAAAGTTATCTTCATTGTTTCTTCAATTATTGGGTTGATTTGTTATAACCCCAAAAAGCCCTACTAGTGGATGAGAAACCTAGAAATATTCCTTCTTGAGTTTTTGATGTGAATTTTCCTAAGTAGTCTTTAATATTTAAAATATGTACATTGCATCCAATTACTTTTAAGTATTTTAAGTTAAGTTTTTGTTAAAAAAGATTTAATAGGGTGATTTATTTTATACTTTATTAATTAATATTATATTTTGAATATAGCAGGCTATGTTTATGGCTTCGGGCCAAAAATATATTGGTAGATTATATTCATTCAATATTGATCATGCGACTTCTTGTAAAGATCTATTTTTTCTTTCTACTAGTCCATTTTGTTGGGGTATTTTTGGGCATGAGAATTCATGATGATATCCATTTTCTAGATATAGGTTTGTGAAGTTATAGTTTTTGAACTCACCACCATTATCACTTCTTATTTTATTAATTTTTAATTTTTTTCATTTTCTATTTATTTGCAGAAGTTTTTACATATATTAAAGTTTTCATGTTTGTGTTTTAAGAATTTTACCCAAGTATACCTAGAGTAGTCATCAATAATAACTAGGCAATAAATGATTCCACTTAAGGTTTTAATTCCGTTTAAGCCAAATAGATCTAGATGTAGAAGATCATGTATTGAGTTGGTTCAGTTTTGGTAAGTTGGTTTATATGTTGATTTTATTTTTTTAACTTGTTGGCAAGGGTCATATATTTTATTTTCTGAAATTCCTAATTTTGGTATTATCTTAATTAGTCCATTTTTGGTTGCTTTTGGTATAGTTCTAATGTTAGTGTGGGCTAATTTCCTATATCATAACCAGATTTCTTCTTGTTGAGTTAGGTTGCATGCATTTTAGGCCTAGGGAAGTTTATTGTGTAAATATTTTTTTTGCCTAAAACCTTTTAAAGGTATATTATTTAATGGAGTATGTTTGATTAAACATTCAGTGGATAGAAACTTAACTATAAAACTAACATCACTTAGTTGACTTATACTAAGCAGGTTAAAGTCAAAGTTTTTAACAAGCAAGACTTTCTTAATTCATAAATGTGAGTTTAATTGAATGTTATTTGTTCCAATTACCTTAAGTTTGTCATTGATTTCAAAGGCAACTAATCCTAAACTCTTGAACTTAAAGTCGGTAAATTTGTGTTGACCTCCAGTCATATCTTTGGAGAATCCGCTATAAAGTATCTATTGATCCAAATCTTTGGGTTCTCACATTTAAAGTAGGGGTTAGGCCAAAGGTTTGGTTTAATAGATTTTTTCCTAATTTAATCTCACTAGTTATAGGTTTTCAATCAAGGTGCAAACAAATGCATGAGATGAATGTTTAGAATAATTTTTAAGTTTTAAAAAATAGTTAAAGTTTTGAAAATAATTTAAGTTTTGCAAAATAAGTTAAGTTTTGAAATTTTTAAGTTTGGCAAAATAATTTAAGTTTTGAAAAATAAGTTAAGATTTGAAAGATTAGTTAAGTTTTGAAAACTAATTTAAGTTTTGAAAAATAAGTTATGTTTTGAAAAATTTAAGTTTTGAATGAAAAAATTAAATACTTTTTAAGTTTTCAAAAAATAATTCTAAAGTTTAAAAAATACTTTTTTGCATTGAAAAATAGTTTTTTAATGATTATTTATTTATTATTTATTATATTTTTAATATATTTTAGAAAATAATTTTAAAGTTTTTAAATTGTTATTTTTTTAAGTTTTAAAAAATAATTTTTAATATTAAAAAAATTTAAATAATTTTTAAGATTAAAAACATTTAAATAATTTTTATGTTTAAAAACATTTAAATAATTTTTAAGTTAAAAAAAAATTAAATAATTTTTAAGTTTAAAAAAATTAAATAATTTTCAAGGTTAAAAAAATTTATGTTTGAAAAAATTATATGATTAAAAAGTAACATTATGTTTAAAAATAATTTTTAAGTTTAAAAAAATTATTTGTAAAAAATAATTTTTAAGATTTAAAAAAATTTAAATTTGAAAAAAAAATTTTAAGTTTGAGAAATAATTTTTAATTTTAAAAAAATTTATGTTTGAAAAATAATTTTTAAGTTTCAGAAATAATTTTTAAGATTAAAAATTTTTAAGTTTGAGAAATAATTTTAAAGTTAAAAAAAATTAAATTTGAGAAGTAATTTTTATGTTTAAATAGAATTTTTAAGTTTGAGAGATAAGTTTTAAGTTTTCAAAAAAAAATTTTATGTTTTGATTTTTTTTGTGGAACATTGATTTGATTTTGAGGTTGAATTTGATTTAGTTTAGTTTGATTTGATTTGAGTTTAGTTTGATTTGTTTTTATGTTTGATTTGGTTTGGTCTGATTTAGATTTGCGTTTAGTTTGATTTTGAGTTTTGAGTTTGATTTAGTTTGGTCTGATTTAGATTTGAGTTTGGTTTGGTTTAAGTTGATTTGATTTGAGTTTAGTTTGAGTTGACTTTGATTTTTAGTTTGGTTTAGTTTGGTTTGATTCGGATTTAAGTTTAGTTTGATTTTGAGTTTGGTTTAAGTTGATTTGATTTGATTTGAGTTTAATTTGAGTTGATTTTGAGTATGGTTTAGTTTGATTTGATTTTGAGTTTGAGTTTGGTTTGAGTTTCATGTCGGCCACTGGTTTTCAAATAGGGTAATCCTATGATTTTGTGAGATGAATTACTGTTTAATTGTCAGGAGTAGTCTTTAACTTGTGTTTGGTTTAATCACCCAAGCAAGCGTCCTTGTCTTAGGTCCCTCAACTTGTCCATTCAAGAAAATTTTCTTCCTCAAGTTTTGCAACTTGACTTGAAGTTCCTTCTTGAACATGGCTAGTTGAGGGGTTCAAATTAGCTCTTGTTTCTTAAGGTGGCTAACCTCCTTAAGGAGTGAGTTAATCTGATCCTCGGACTTAGTTAACTTTTTAACTAAGTATTTAACTAACCTGTGTAATTGAACTTTCAAAAATAAAAATACCTCTTGTTCTTCTGATTCATATTCTGACTCAGATTCGAATTCAGATTTGAGTTTGGATCATGCCATTAGTGTCAGGTGGCTTGAGTGCTTCAGTTCATCCATGTTTGATTCATCCGAGGAGGTTTCATCCCAAGTCACTTTGAGAGCCTTTCTTCTTCTTGATGTCTTGGGCTTCTCCTTTTTCATATTAGGGCACTCGTGCTTGAAGTGACTTTTTTTGTTGCATCTGAATTAAGTGATTTTAGACTTTGGTGTGGTTGATGTACTTGGCACTTTCTTTGGGTACTTCTTGGTTCTTCTCTTAGCAAAAATTCTCTGAACCATGTTTGCTAGTTCCCCTTCATTGGATGAGTTCGAATCTGTCTCAAACTCGGATTCAATCTTTGGTTTTTGAATTGATCTTGGCCTCTTTTGTTGAATACCGAAAGTTAGGGGGCTCAAATGGAAAAAATTTAAAAATTGGGGGCCTTGTTGGAATTAACAGAATTTGGAGCACTTTATTGCAAAAAAAGTCAAAACTATTTAAAACCCCTAAAACTTCTCTCAAAATCCTCTTCCCAGTTTTCTTTCCCCGACGCTGTAGTGAGCAAGGGACGCCGAAACCGTTGTCGATTCCCTCATCGAGCGCCGCCTTTGCTTCTCCTCTTCTCCTTCTTCTTGCTCTTCATCTGCTTCGACACACATGAACGAGGTGACAAGAATCTCCCTGGTTGCGCCGTTGCCTCACGGAAACCCTAGATTGCAACTTGTCTCCCTTCAGCACCGCTGTTCTTGCGCGAGCATGCGGCGACGATCTTCCTCCCTTGGTCACCCCCGGAAAAACGCAGCCCACTGTTTGTCCTCGCCATCCCCTGTTGCTTGCGCCGACTACCCATCAGGTAAAAGAAACTTTAATTAGGGCTTGTTTGGGAGATAGTGTGTTGGGATGAGTTAAATCCATTGTTGTTCATGTGATGTACATGTTCTGTTTGGGTTTTCATTGGTTTCCTAATTTTTGCTGAATTTCAGTGGGGTGTGGTGTGCCAAGTGTAGGTAAGGGTTGATTTTTCAGCATTTGGTTTTGATATTTGTGGTTGGATTTTCTGTTTTGGGAGTTACTCGTAACTCAGTTGGAGTTCTTGCTACTTTGTTATGGGGATGAGCTGCTGTGAGTTTTTATTAGAGGATTGATTCTTCCATTGTTGTAGTTGGTATTTTCCCCTTGTGGTTTATTCGGATTTTAGTTCATGGAATGGAGTTTGCATTAGGTTTGGGTTGATAGTGTTTAATTGGTTGTATGTGGCTGTTTTGTTTCATCATGAATTGATAATGTTTGATTGGTTGTGAATTATCTATATTATTGTGATTTGGAGATGTTGGCAGTGAGATTCCAGTGGGGGATTGGGGTTAGTGTTTTAGCCTCTATTTTGCTACTGTAGAGTGGTGTTGGTTGGTTGTTTATGATCTTGTAATTCTGTTTGTCGTGACTTTTTTTGGCTAAATTAGGGTTAGCTCCTATAATTATTTTTAGTGGTTACTTAGCTATTTAATGAGGTTATCAATAGCTAAACTATGTCCTTGGTATAGGACTTGAATTTTGATACGAGTCTTCAGAGGTGGGAACTTTTATGGACAGTCTATAATAAAGGCGGGTACTTCTCCTTTGTATTCTTATAGTTCCTTTATCTTAAATGCATGGCTTGTTATGTCTGAGTAGGTCTGCTTGACCTTGTTCCTTACTGTTGGTTATTTTAATATCGCTGTTGATACCTTTCTTGTTTGGTCTTCGAGTTTAATCGAAAATTTTGTATCCGTATAGTCTCTCGTTAATTTTCTATTATGTAAAGTATCGCTCGTACGCGAGTACTTAGATGCTCATTAAACACCACTAGGATGGTTGGCATTAGAGACACCCTACTTAGTTGTTTAGTTGCATATTCTTTGGTTTCTGGTTGGTTTTTGGCATTTGTTGCTTTTGTCGTTGCATCGTTGTTATTCGGCTATTTGTGCATTTTGGTAACATGCACCATACCTGCACCGTTGCATATTGACGACTGTTGGCTTCCATATGGTTAAGCCGTCGTCAGTCATCTAGTTGCTTCGACACTCAATCACTTATCATGGTAGTTGCTAGAGTGTGAACAATCGTTTTATTATGCCACACTCGACCACTTATGTACAGTGGATGTTGGAGTCGTAGGCAAGTAGTTGACACCCTCACCGTTGTATCCGAGGGATATTAGAGTTGTTGCTGGCTCCCCCTTTATCTAGTGGTTTTTGGAGTAGTTGGCTCCCCAACATCCTGTCCACTCAACCACATATATCAGTGGTATTCGTTGGAGTGCGTACAGTTGTCATAACCCTACCCACTCAACCACACAGATGTGATGTGTTGGCATCTTGACTGGCGTCAGGGGTGGCACATATCATTTCATCATATGCATCTATTGCATTTATAAATTTTCTTGTGTTTGTTACATTTATATGAGTTGTGATTACTGCATTTGGTTGATATGTATGTATTTTTGATACTATGTTATCTCGTATGTTATCACGTTATTTTATATATGCTTAGATGTCCTCTGTTTCCTAGAGACTGTACACCGTTGTATCTGTTACTTTATATATCTTTTGATGTCATGCATTTGTCTACTCATATACCCGCAGATTCGGCTCGGACTCACCACCCCTACCATCTATTTTTGTTTCAGGTAGCAAGTAGATGCATTACCTGAAGTGAGGAGAGGATCCAGTTGTTAGTCCCATAGTATTGAGTCGGTTTGGAGATTTGGTTTAGTGTCCATATTTACTTCTTAGTTTGGTATTTATTTTCGTTGTCGGTATTGCCTTGGAAGATTTCTGTTTATCCATTATTGGGTTGTTATGCTCGATTAAGACTTATGTTGGAGTTTCCTTTGTATTCGGACTTTCCGTTAGCTTTAGTTATGCTAAAAGACATTAATGGTTTGAAATGTTTAAGCTTAGTTTATGTTTATCATTCTTATTGATATAAACTGCGTGGTTGTATATTTATTTTCCAGTTTTGATGGTTGATCCATCTTATGTGATCAGAGTTATGTATTATTTGTCCCAACTTGTCCGCCGTAGAGGGGAGATGTTGCCCGATTTTCGAGTAAGCATGTGCCTCTAGGGGCATGATATCTTTATTTTGTTCTGCATACAAGGCAATACCTTTCTCAACTAGACCAAGGTTAGTTTGTTCATGCAACTCAAACTCACAAAAATGCTCATCAAATTTAATAATTGAAAGGTCCTTCGAAACCTTATGAGCACCTACATCGATGCCCATAAAGCGTTTTGATAGGTCCTTCGAGTATATCTCTATTTTCAAGATGGTGGCCGATTAAATGTAGGCTGTTGATGATGTCCTTTATTCTTGATGGAGTTGGGTGGCACTTTCCCTGGGCAACATTTTAAAGTTAAATAGTTGATTTAAGAGTTGGTCTCTTTTTGTTACCTTGGAGTCGTCCGTTCCTTCGTGGAGCTAGACTAGCCGATCCCATAATTCCTTCGCGTTGTCGAATGATCCAACTCGATTGAGCTCTTCTTTTGTTAAGCCATATTAGAGAGTGTTTATTGCTTTGTAATCGATTTTGTTAGGACAATCGACCCAAGTATGATCTGGAGGATGATGGGTTTTGATGAGTGTGTCAATATGATTAAGTTAGGGTTTCATGTTGATCTAATATGTGTATGAGTGTGCAGGTTTGCAGGATACACATAGACTTGGTTGGATTCCTTCAGGTACGGTGAAGGGTGGCATGGAGGCAAGCCGTGGGCTTGTGTGCGCATCCGAGGGACCATGGACAAAGTAGGGACAATGAGCCAATGAAAGCGGACTTTGAGGCGTACGTGAAGGATGGCATGGAGGCAAGCCGAGGGCTTGTGTGCGCATTTGAGGGACGAGGGCCAAAGTCGAAGAGGGCTTGAAGGCAACAGGTCGAGGCTGCTGGAGCAGGGACGATGAGCTGAGGGACGCGGAGTTAGAGGCATGCGTGAAGGATGGCATGGAGGCAAGCCGAGGGCTTGTGTGCGCATCTGAGGGACGGGAGTCGAAGACGAAGAGGGCGGAAAGGTAAAAGATCGAGGCTGTTGGATGAAGGGTCAACCAAGTCGTGAGGGTCCGAGTGCTGAGGGAATTGTACTCAGGAATTAAGTCGTAAGGCTTTGAGTGTGGAGAAAAATGTACTCGGGAAGGGTAACCCTAGACTTAGGGATGGACCAGTCGATTGATCTAGGATCAGTTGACTGATGTGACCGAAATTTGAAGAGTCAGGTTATGACTTTCGAATTCGAAAATACCAGTCGAATGGTACTGGACCAATCGACTGGTAACAGTCATATTCAGCCTCGAGCTCTATTTTTGGGAGCTCGTTTAAAGCTATTTCTCCTTGGTGATACTTGCTTGGTTAAAGCTGGTTAGTAGTCTACAGTGCTCAGGGATTGCCTAAGCTTTGTGGTGAGGTTTCTCCACCCACAAGGAGCGACAAGAGCTAGCCGGAGGTGCTCCGAGGAATCATCCACCGAAGGATCGGGATCGTCCACCTTACGGACAACCATGGAGTAGGAGTTTCATCTCCGAACCACGTAGATCGGTTTGTGTTAGCATTGTTTTAGTTTTTATTTAGTATTTTCGCTTGCGCATGCTAACGTTGTAGGTAGAAAATCGAACGAAAGCTATTCACCACCCCTCTAGCTTAACGGTAAGATCCTAACAAGTGGTATCAGAGCGAAGGTTCGCTCATCTACGGACTAACCGCCGAGAGAGCAAAAAGCTAGAGGAGATGACGATTAAAGAAAAGTTCGGTGATGACGATTGAAGAAAAGTTCGGTGATGACATCAACGTTCCACCTCCTTATGATCGCGAGGATTTCGACTATTGGAGGATGCAGACAAAGACTTGGTTTGGCATGGATTGGAACTATATGATTGTGCTTGAAGAACCATTTGAAGTTCCAAAGGATAAGCACGGGAAAAAGCTCCGACCAAGATATTGAACCAAGGAGCAACAAATACAATCGAAGGCAAATGAGAAGGTAATTGGAATATTACTTAATATTTTGCCTAATGATTTATTGAGTAGTGTAGGTGAATACAAAAATGCACATGAGTTATGGAACAAGATGGGAGTATTTCATGAAAATCCTACACAAGCTCAAATAATGGATGAGCCAAAGGAAATAAATTCAATAGTCCAAGAAGTGAAAGAAGAAAGTGGAAATTCATCCATATCATCAAGTGAAGTAGCACAAGAAAGTGAGAGATCATCTACTTCATCAAGGGAAGAAGAAGAGGTCTCCACTTCAAGAATTGAGGGGGAGGAGAGACCCTCTTCAATACCGGAGCAAGAAGAAGCCTCAACCTCCACCAAAGCAAGGACAAAAGACCACATCATTTGCTTTGGATGCAACAAGAGAGGATACTACAAGGACAAGTACCCATTAGGTAAAAAGGAGGTAAACCCTAAACCCAAGTTAATTCATTTAAAATCGAATATGGGTTGTAGGGAAAAAGAAGGGGAAATGCACATTAGATGCTTTACATGTGGAGAGCTAGGGTATTATCACTCCAAATGTCCAAGAAAAGGAGAGCTCAAGAAATTAGAGCATTTGAGAAGATGGGAAAAAGTGAAAAAGAAGAAAAGCTCACATCAAGGGGGAGCTATAAGGGTAAGGGAGGTAATCCCTAGCTTTAAGAATGTTTCAAATTTCCATATGTATGTTAGTAATAATGAAAATCATTTGCCTATGTGTAATTTTGGTTTCAAAAATTATGATAGGAATAGGATTAATGGTGTATCTCAAAACCCTAAGGAAATTAGGTACCCTAATAAACCTAGGATGTTTAAACATAAGGACCAAGACATTAACCCAAAGAAGGGTAGACACATGCCTAGACAAATTGGTTGATCTAGAAATGTCCAAAATGGACATGGTGATACTAAGGGTAAGAACCTAGAAAGGGAAAAAATCAAGCCTTGAGGGCAAGGCTTGATAAATTGGAGAAAACCCTAACTAGTGGATCTAAGGGTTTAGGCATGGTGTCAAGGAGTCAAAACCATGACAATGGTAGACCGGGTCTAGGATATCGACCTATTAGATCAAAGGCTATTGAAAAATCATATGCAACGATGTCATATGACTATAGCAAAGGGAAGGCCAGAAATGACAAGAGAAAGCTATCTAAAGGAGAGAAGAAGAATTTAATCAAGGACAAGGTGTGGAAAGTTAAGAGAGCATGGGTTGTAGGTCAAGAAGTGCCAGAGGGACACATGTGTGGCCTTACCATGGTAGATGAGTCACCTAGGGAGGTGACTAAGGCTAAGAGCTCAAGGGGGAGCTCTAGAAGTCAAAATGGGATCGATGGTCAATGGATCTCTGGAGGATTTCTCCTAGGTGACTAGATGGATTGTGGAATGTGCCAAAGGATTTGGAAGACTCACTTGAGTCTTAATCCTAGGGGGTTGACACATAAAAAGGGAGTTTTATGGATGAAAAGATGAAAATGAGACTATATTGCATGGAAATTAGTTTTCGATGTGTAGATTCCATATAAATCAATGCTAGAGATGCATTGAGATTGGGGATGAGAAGATATATCATGAAGAGAATAAAACTAGGACTTTAGGCCAAGGATAATTTGAACAAATTAGATAGGTTTGAACTTTGTCTCAATCTTGGGATTGGGGATAGATGTTTTCGAGAACATATTTTTCCCAAGTAGACATAGGTCCCATAAATCTCTCCACGAAATTTTAAATTTTTTGGAGATGTGTAGAATTAATTATGCATTTCTGAAATTAGGACTGAAAACTGAAATTGGGGTATCAGTCGACTGGTTCAGAATCAGTCGATTGGTCTATTGCAAATCAGAAACTAAGGATTCGAAAATACCAGTCGACTGCCCTTGGGGCAGTCGACTGATCCGTGAGGGTTTTAAAAAGAAAAGCCGCGCGGGGGGTGGCTGAACCTAGAGTTTCAGTGCCACCCCCTTCGAGCTCTTGTCCTCCTCGACCTCCCCTCTTGCTCCGAGCCTTCCTAATGCCCTAAGATCACATTCCTAGCATCTCTCTACCTCAGATCTAAGTCTAGGGTCGAAAGAAACTCTCTTCTCGAGTCAATCTTCATCAAACCTCATCATGCAACGTGCGGGAAAATGGTAACGACTTGTATGGTTTATTGTTCACATTTAGTTCATGATTTGTAACTAATTATCCCCTTTTTGCATGGTTTCCTTGTTTTTACTCTTCATTTGGGTCATTTTTAGTATATGCATGGGTAAATTGCATTTTAGAGCTGTCCAAAAGAGAAGATTGGGTGAGGGTTCATCCCAATAGAGTCCCACAGATCCTGAGGCACCTCGGTTCCGTTCCAAGGAATGCTGACGGAGATTTGCCAACACTGGCTTTGTAATGATGAATTGCCGGTATCTTAACCGAACATACTTTCAAGAGAAGACCCCCCACATTGCTAAGATGAGCACCTACTTTGGTTTAGAGTAGTTAGTTTATTGTTAGCACTATGTTAATCTTGACATATGTAAAGAGTTTTATGCCAACGTCACATGCATTAGTCCCGATGATGGGACTTATGAGTCTATGGTGGCAGGAGTGACCATCCCCTTTTCACCTACAGTTTTAGGAACATTTTTGGGGTGTAGGGCTTCCAACAATGCATTCACATGTTTTCCAAAAGTTATCGAGCCTTTTGACTTTCCTAATGTGACCTTAGACCAAATCCATCAGCATTATTTTGAAAGACATCGATGTTCTACACTGCACATTTTTGAAGCTAAGCACATGACAACTAATTGCAACGTGTTTACAAAATTATCTTAAATTGCATTTTACCTATTGTTACCAAGGGAAGGTCGAAGATTCGACTACCTCACTTGGTAATGATATATGCATTAGAGAGGAGATTAGATATTGACATCACCGTGCATCCATTGTCCATTTTTCGCATAGTGTCAATACCAAGATCTACATGCCTTTCGGTCATGTTTTGACCAAATTTTTTGACTCTATAGGTATTCGCACTACTAGGGTGATAGGATGTATACTGAAAGGCTTGCTTTTGGTTAGGATACATCTACATTCTAAACAGAATTAGAAAATCACACAGTGTATGTTTACATTAGTATGTGGACAACCGTCTGATGCTTGGCATTGAAGATAACATGGTGCGTTGTGTCGCACAGAAGATCATGTTATCAGGATCCTTGCCGAAGCATAAGAAAGAGGCTCACAACCGAGATGGAGTTGGACAAACCATCGGGATGGTTGTAGTGCAATTAGGTATGGTTTATCTTAACCATAGAATTACACTAGTGTACTTTGTGTACATTGAGTAGGACCAAAAGAGAGGCCATCAAATTTTTGTACTGACTTCATAAATTGGATTAGACCTCGAATTGATATTATGGAGTATGATCTCTTAATCCCAAAATAATGACGGGCATATATTATTAATCATTATCTCTTTGATTTACCAATGAGTGAGATCTATTCTGTTAGATCGATAGGCCCGGTAAGTTGGGAGATAATATTAATAAGATGATGTATCGTTGATTATTGACGGAATTCGTGTCCTGGTGAGTCGGGATGATGATGCCCCCTTGGTGAGCTCAAAAAGGTCGTTATGTCAAATCATGCAAGTGGACAATGGTCCGACATGATGAAAAGGTTGAGTGGTACTAATCAAGGATTAAGAGGATAATTAATTTAATTATTAGTAAATTAAATTAATTATCGGACATTCGATATCTTAAACATGGGGAGATGGACAATTCGTAATAGGTGGAGCCCATATGAAAATATGTGGGTTGGTGAGGAAGTGCAATGAGATTCTTTAGTGGAATGGATCTCCATTAATGGATCGGGTTTGGATCCATTAGCGGGCCAAAAACCAACTCCTCCTCATGGTCCCTATCTTAGCCCAATAAACACCCCACAGGAGTCATGATACAAGGCTGATTAATTAAGGAATTAATCTTGGATTAATTAAGTTATTGATCTCGGATTAATTAAGGAATTAATCTCGGAGTAATTAAGAAATTAATCTCGGATTAATTAAGTTATTAATCTCTAATTAATTAAGGAATTATTCTTTGATAAATTTTGGAATTAATCCATAATTAATTGGAAAAATTTTCCAATTAATCCCATATATATATAACCTCCCTCTCTCTCTCTCTCTCTCTCTCTCTCTCTCTCTCCCTAACTCTCTTCCACCTCCACCCTAGGGCAAACCGGCGCAAGGAAGAGGAGGGTTTTCGTCCGTCCTCTTTTCGGCTCTTCTCTCTAAGATCACTGCCAGCGATCGAAAGCCACTGGCGGAGCTTTCCTTTGCCGATTTTGGTGGGCAACGAGGAGGGAGGAGGCGTGTGTTGTCGGCGAAAGGGAGGAAGGTGACACCGACGGGTAGAGGTGAAGAGAACCCTTGCTTTTCTACACCGATCTTCTTCTTCTCTTCTGAACCTTTTGTTGTGGTGATTCACTAGACAAGGAGAGTTCTGATCTCCTTAGTGGCTCATGGAAGCAGGGGAGGAAGAGGGTCATTGCCGGCGAGAAGAACTTCTCCCTTTTGGTGTTTGTCGCCGGCAAAGGGAGAAGGCGGAGGGACTCTTATTCCTAGTGGTGTTGCTGCCGAGAGATAGGAAGTGGATAGAGAGGTTGGCGTGGGCTGTAGTGAAGGAGAGGAACTCTTCCTCTTGGCTTCATGACCTCCTCCTTGAAGGGTCGCCGGCGGCAAGCCAAACCCTAGCTCTAGGGTTTGGCGTTTGGCACAAAGCAAGGAGGAAGAGGAAGTACTAATTCAAAGGTCTTGGTGACTCTGCGGCTTGGCAGACCGTCGCCCACATGACGTCCAGGTGGGGAGGGTCATAAGGTAGAAGACTGTAAGGTAAACGACGAGGTATAATTCTCCCGAGCTCTGTCTTTTCTTTTCATATGTTTAATTGTGCCATGTTTTATTTAGCTCGTCATTTCATGCATGTTAATTAGTTATTTTCATTTGTGATCATAGATAATAATTAATTAACTGGACCCCGAAGATAAACACAAAAATCGGCCATCCAAACCGTCGTCTTTTCCGCGGTTAATTAATCCGGCAAGTTACAAGGCTTTAACCTCGTTTTTGACTAAGTTGTAACTTGGATTAATTAACACGACGATGAGTCGGTCGTTAGAGGGGCGGGTCTCTATTCGGATTAAATTCAGATATGACCCCGTGGTTATCTTAGAAACCGCCAAGCCATACCTACAATTGGTATCAGAGCGAGGTTTCCGGTTTTGTGTGTTTTGGATTCTGTTATTTTTCTGCACATTATCATGTACACTATTTTACTGGATGATATTTGGATATGCGTAGTTTAACTTTGTGTTGCAGGCACTAGATTCCAACTATTATGGCAATTGTGTTGTTTGTATGTGATTGATTGTGTGATGTAAATTATTTGAATCCTCGGGGTTGACGAGGCTAGATAAGTTATTTAATTTGTGTAATTAAATATGACACTTGTTTAGCCAAGCTTTCTATTTACTTTTGATCTAGATGACATGTACACTCCTTCGTGGAGTTTAGGATCAATGGATGTAAATTAGTTAGCTAGTCATCTCGGCTCGAGGACTCCTTCATGGTGGCTTGCGCAAGAAAGGATGGAGTGGACGAGGTGACGACACGACTGGAGGTGCATTGGAGACCAAGGCCATAATAGTTGGGAAAATCTAGGATTTTTTCATAGCTCTATTATTATTTTTGGTTTATGTGCTTATTGTGTGAATGTATGTAAAAACCTCAAAGTAAATAACTAAGTGGGAGAGGGACCCTAAAGGTCTCATGGCCTCCACTACAATCTGTTATGTGATGCGAACAAGTCTGCACGTCGGCTCTGAGTGCCTTCCTCCCCATCGGATGGGCTTGTTCTGCGAATCACTAAGTTAGAAAAGACTATAGGAAATTATTGACGAGCGTGTGTACTTCCCCATCGGAAGACACATAATCAGAGATAATTTTTCTTGGTATCGTGTAGTAGTAGACACTTAGATACAAATAATAGTATCATCCCCATCGGAGTCACTGTTATTATTTGTAGGGCCAAAGAGGACCAACTATTAATTTTACTTGTCAAATTGTTAGGATGACAAGATAGTAAAATTAATGGGTAAAACCTCCTTTCACGAATGTAGAACTCGTATACGTCCACACCATCGTGGCATGCAAAAATCTTGGTGTCTGAGGTGTTGGTAGATTTTGTAATAAATTGTTTTAAGGTGTCAATTTATTTCAAAATTCTAAAGTGTGTGATTGTTGTGATTCTCAGGTACTTTAAAATGGATCGAGTGTTGATAATTACCATTTTGATAATCAATTTAGGCTCTCAAATCCATATTTTGATCCCTTTTTTCATGCTTAATCTTGCATTTACACTAGGTTCCATGAGTTATTGCTATTTTAGATTTGGATGCAAATCTTTTTATATTTGAGATGTTTTGGCATTAAAATTAGAATATAATTTTGTAGGTTATGAACAATCATGGAACTAGATCAGATTGGATCGAACATGAATTCAGACTTGGCTTCATTCAAGAGGATCAAGAGATGGATAAATGTGGGTCGTCCAATCAAGACATGGGGAGATCTGAGCCATCTTTCAGTTTCTGATCAATCCGAGCTCAAGATTGACTTAATCAAGACCATAGATCAAGATCTGAAGTTTTGGTCCGAATCAGAAGTCATCTAGCCGTTGGATCAAGCTCGAGAGGAGTCTAAGCCATCCATTCAAAAGGAAGGGTAATATGAGCCATCCGTTGCAGATCTGATCGATCCAAGCTGAGGAGAAGTAGAACCTGACCATTGATCGAGATCTGGAAAGTTTGATTCCAATCCGAGATGATTTGACCGTTGGATAAAGCGAAGATGATCACAGCCGTTCAATTTTAAATGGGATGAGTTAAATCAGGAATTCCCTCTCCCGAGCTGGGCATCGCGAGTTCATCATCTGTTCTTGGTTTCTTCAGTTTTCTTCTCCGATCGCGCGCAGCCAACATCAGATCTAAGCCTTTGTTTCGAGTTTTCGAATCGTCGAGGTAATTTTCCTGTTAAGTTTGCTAATCAATTTTGTTTTAGAAAGCTCAGGTGAGGGTTTCGCCGGAGCTCTGTTCCTGCCGATCGCTTCATGTTTGATCGCTGATCTTCATCGATCGGAGCTGTCCGAGCGTTCAGAGGGGTTCTCCAAAGTGTTCTGAAGGTTTCTGAGTCGTAGTCGTCGTTCGTCCAATCAAGAAAGAAGAGCTCGGTGACAGATTTCAACTACTGATCGATCTCTGTGATCGGACGGAGACACTTCTGATCGGTCTCCAATCCGATCAGAAGAAGTCCTGATCGGTTCCGTGACCGATCAGGAAGATCAATACGCACCAATCCATTGCAAACTGATCAAGAGAGTTTTTCTTCGCTGGTTTTTAAGCTAGAGGGTTTCTAGCTTAGCTTTTGTGCGACGTCATGGGGAAATCATGGCAAGGGACTGTTTTGATGTTCAATTTAGGAAAAGTTTGGTTCTAAACACTTATTTCTTCAAGTTGTTTCGGGTTGTATCAAACTGCACTTCAGTTAAGTTTCTTTAGCTTGCTTTGTTCTAGTTTTCACTATTCTGCAATTAGTTCCCTGCATTCAAGTTTAGTTCTTAAATTTCAATTCCATCATTTTGAATTTAATTGCTCAGTTGTCAAATAGGTTATGTGTAGTTTCTGCAATATTCGAATTAGTTCTGCTATAGCTGAGTTTATTCTGTTTCAAACTTTTATTTCATTCATATTCGCAAAAACCCCCATCTTACTTGAAAACCCAAAACATAAAATGACGAATTCATGCTTGAACTAAGCATTCTTAACTAGTCCTTAGAAAAATATGACTTGAGGCCCCTATACTACATTTAGTTTTGTGAGCTAAGGGTTTTCAATTTATAAATTCAAATTTAAGGTTCATCGTGACACTCGTTGTGGGCTATCATCAAATTTTTGGCGCCGTTGCCGGGGAAAACACTAGTTGAGTTTGTTTGATTTGAGCTTGTGCTTAGTTTCATATTTTCTGATTTTATTTCATTTGCTTTAGCTTTCCGTATACATTTACTGTCATGTTGTTTGGTTTATGACCAGGACTGCAGGTGGTGATATTGTGGAGTTTGATCCTGAGATTGAGAGGACTTTCAGAGCTAGGAGAAATCAAGGAAGAGGTTCAGAAGCTATTGAAAATATTTATACTCATTCAAGCAATCCCATGGCAGAACATCGAAGACTTTGAAGGTGCTTGCAGCTCCTGATGATGCATTTCAGTATTCTTGTATTTCTTATCCAGAGTTAGCTGGAGATTTTGAGTTGAGATCAGGCCTAATTCATCTACTTCCCATGTTTCAGGGACAATTAGGAGAAGATCCTAACTGACATTTGTATGAGTTCCATGTAGTGTGCTCCACTATGAAGCCTCAAGGGATTTCTGAAGAGGACATCAAGTTAAGGGCATTTCCATTTTCTTTGACTGGAGCAGCTAAAGATTAGTTTTATTACTTGCCTACTGGACATGTTGCTAGTTGGATTGCTATGAAAAAGACATTTTTAGAGAAGTATTTTCTAGCTTCAAAAACGACTATTATCAGAAAGAGCATCTATGGTATTCAACAAGTGGTGGGAGAGACCTTATATGACTATTGGGAGAGATTCAACAAGTTATGCTCAAGTTGTCCACAACATCAAATAAGTGAGCAACTTCTGATTCAGTATTTCTATGAAGGTCTACTTCAAATGGATAGAATTATGATTGATGTTGTAGTTGGAGGAGCTCTAGTGATTAAGACCCCATAACAAGCTAGAGAATTGATTTCAAATATGGCGGAGAACTCTCAACAATTTGGAAGTAGGACTCTTACTACTAGAGGGGTGAATAAAGTTCAAATGGTTTCAAATAAACAAAAAGAGATCAAGAGTTCATTGTTGGAGTTAACCTCTTTGGTGAAGCAAATGGCTTTGAATAATGTGAACCAACCTCAAAACTTTCCAGTAGCTTCTTTTCAAAATCCGGTTATGGGAGTGTGTAGTATATGTTCAAGCCAAGAGCATAATTCAGATTTGTGTCATAATCTTCAACAAGATGAATCATTAGCTGTTTTGACTAGAGGAGGCCAATTCCAACAAAGAAACAACCCTTATTCATCTACCTACAATCCGGGTTGGAGGGATCACCCTAATTTGAAGTATGGTAATTCTTTCTATCAACAAAACACGTCACAACAACCCCTACAACAAGGACAGCCGCAATTCCAGAATTTTCAGCAACCTTATCCGCAATTTCAGCAACCAAATCATCATTTTCAACCTCAACTTCAACAAAATCAGTAAGGTTTTCATTAAAATCAGCAAGGTTTTCAAGGAAATCAGAATTTTCAGCAACCTTTTCAACCTTCACAGCAATCTTTTCAACCAAACAATCAGAATTTTCAGTTTCAAAATTAGAGTTTTCAGCTCCAACAATTTCAGTCTTTTAATCAACAATTTCAGCCCTAAAATCAGAATTTTCAGAGCAATAATTTCCAGCAACATCCACCTAGTTCTCAACCCAATTTTCAGCAATTTCAACAACCCATTCACTCATTTAATCAGCCCCAACAAATATATTTTCAGAGTTCACAGCAAAATTAGAATTTTCAGCAACCTAATTCTTCATTTCAAGGCCAACAAAAGTCCCATGCTAATCAAGGAGGTTTTAGGAGCTCTAGTGGGTTTAATGCACAACAACAAAGGCTTGAGGTGATGATGCAACGAATTCTACAACAACAACAAATTTTGCAACAACAACAAGGGCAACAAAAGAATGATTCCACCCTTCAAATCATTAAAAGACATATTGGACAACTAGCAAGTGGGATGAATCAAATGCAATCTCAAGGATCGAGTCAATTACCTTCTCAAGCTACGACTAATCCTAAGGGAAATGTTAGTGTCATAACTTTGAGGAGTGGGAAGTTTGCTTCAAGTCCAAATGTTCAAAGGGCTTATTTTTCTGAAAAATTTTTAGCAACTTGTTTTCTAGCTCAGAACAACCCCAAAATGGATTCTACATCGGTTGATTGTGACCCTAGTTCAAGCCTAAGTCCTTCTTCTATTGATCCTGTTATTTTGGTGGAAGAACAAGAAGAAATCAGTAAAAAAAGTGCACCTACAGCAACTATACCACTTGAAATTCCTGCTCAAGACTCACTTCTAAAAGTTTCGGCTCAAGTGGAGGAAATGAGGGTTCCTTTACCCTTCCCACAGCTTAAGATTCAAGCTAAAAAGAATGTGGAGGAGGAGAAGGCAAAGGAGTATCAAGAGCTTGTGAAATTATTTAGTAAGGTGGAAATAAATGTGCCATTGTTGACCATGATCAAGCAAATACCTAAGTATGCCAAATTTCTTAAAGATTTGTCTGTGCACAAGAAGAAGCTTAAGGGGAATGAATTGGCCAGTTTAGGATAGAATGTTTTGCCCTTATTTATTCAATTCCTCAGAAATGTGAAGATCCAGGAGTATTCACTGTGTCCTGTGAGATTGAGAAGACTCTTTTTCATGATGCTATGTTAGATTTGGGAGCTTCAATTAATGTGATGCCTAGATTAGTTTTTCAGATGCTTGGTATTGGATTTATGCAGCCTACAGGAGTGGTTATTCAGCTAGCAGATAGGAGTCAGACTCACATAGCTGGAATCATTGAAGATGTCTTAGTGAAGGTGAAAGAGTTGATTTTTCCTGCAGACTTCTATATCTTAGACATGGAGGGGGATTATCTAGCACATAGATCTCCACTTATTCTTGGGAGACCATTCTTGAAGACTGCAAGGACGAAGATTGATGTATATGCAGACACACTTTCTATGGAGATAGGAGACACAGTGGTGCAGTTCAGTATTTTTGATGCTATGAAGCACCCCAGAGAGGATCATTCTATCATGACCATGGATATTTTAGATGAGTTAGTTGATGCAGATTTATTTGCTGATAGAGTTTCACTTGGTATTCACAGAGGATATTTTATTTCAGATGAGGCTGAGGATGCATTAGCTATAGAGGCAGTTGACTCACTCCCAGTTGGAGACGATTCTATAGGTGTAGGGGATTGCACTGAGCCACAGGGATCACATATATTGATTGACATATCAGGAGATTTAAAGGATAGGTTTGAGAGTGTTGGGGATTGCACTGAGCCCCAGGGATCACCCATACCTACCGAGCAGTCACAGATAGAGTTAGAACCATTGCCAGAACATTTGAAGTTGGATTTTTGCTTTGACGAAAAATGCAAGGAAACATTTAAGAGATTGAGGGAGGCTCTTATTTCAACTCCTATTATTAGACCCCATGATTGGACTTTACCTTTTGAGTTGATGTGTGACGCTTTAAATTTTGCTGTAGGAGCTGTAATGGCACAGAGGGTAGATGGAGCGCCACATGTCATTTGCTATTCTTCCAATGTTGGTGCAGACAGCACCCAAGTCAAACCTGTGTTTTGATAAATGGCAAAAGGTTCAAAAGTTAAGTCTTATTTGTTTTCTAACATGTTACTCAAGGAATGCCAGGAGGCAAAGCCCTAGCGAAGGACTGCTAGGCAACTAGCGAAGGGCTGCTAGTCACCAATTCCTAGTGAAGGACTACTAGGCAACTAGCGAAGGGCTGCTAGTCATCAAGACCTAGCGAAGGAATGCTAGGCACCAGGCGAAGGACAGCTAGGTACTGAAGTCCCGGCAAAGGACTGCTGGGCAAAAGTCCAACCAGAAGAGCCGGTTGGCAACAGGTAAACTCTCCTGAGAGGAGTAGGTGAGGATGCGTTCTCCGTTGAGGGAACAGTAGGCGTCGGTTCGACCAAGGGTTCCATTTTGGAAACCCAAAGTTAGAACCAAGACAGCTAAGGCTGTATAAAACTAACAACTTACTGCTTTATGTTGTTTTCGGACTAACCCTAGATGCAGGACCAAAGGAACGAGTGGCTGCAGCTCAGAGAGCCTCAAAGGAGTGAGGTAGCAGCTGAGTAGGGCGCCCAGAGTGTCCCGGGCGCCCCTAAGGTGAACACAAAACAAATGAAGCAAAAGGAGCTTCGGCTGAATACTGGCCGGGGCGCCCTCAGTAGCCAGGGTGCCCTCAGCAGCCAGGGCGCCCTCAGCAGCCAGGGCGCCCCCAACACCCAGGGTGCCCCGAACGCCCAGGGCGCCCCCAGCCACCAGGGCGCCCCGCACCTGAAGTCAGCGATGAGGATAAGCCTCATCCAGCCGATACTCCCGCTGAAAAGGTCAGCCAGGGCGCCCTCAGCTTCCCGGGCGCCCCCGTCAAGGACTTATCCCGATTTTGAAGGGATAACTCGCTGACCACGAAGTGAACGGATCACAGGCCACGTGGAGGGCGCCCTCGTGCTCCCAGGCGCCCTCAGAACCCTATAAAAGGCCCTCGACCCCTCAAGCCTGAAAACAAGTTCTTCCAACGCTGTTACGTTCTTCTGCTCCTGCGCTTCGCTCTAGAAACCTTCCAACTCGACACGAAACCGCCGACGACGTCCCTCTGCTCCGAGAAACATCTCATATCGGACGTCGGTAACGAAGAACTGATTTCTTTCATTTCTGTTATACTATTACTGTACCACAACTGTAAACTTTTGTAAGAATCTTTGCGCGATTATAGAATTGCCCTCAGTAAACGGTCAATGACCGTGGGCCTTGGAGTAGGAGTCGACCCAGGCTCCGAACCAAGTAAAACCATCTGTGTTTGCGTTTGTGTTTTCCACTGCGTACTTGCTCTAACTCTCTTCCGAAAATTTTTAACGATGTTGACCCCCCCTCTATCGTTTCTCTCGATCCAACAAGTGGTATCAGAGCAGGGAAGCTCAAATTTGGTGCAACCACCAATTTGAGATTTTTTTTGGATTTTTACGTTTTCTTATTTTTTTTAAAATTTCTCTCGTAAGTCGAGGTTGGTGCAACACCCCTCAACAAATATTTTCTTCTTTATCCCGCACTACTAATTCAAGACCAAGTCTTGGGATCTCTTTTTTTTCTTAAAGTCTTAGATAAATGGTCATGCAAGAGGGATTCAGCACTGCAAGACCACCTCTCTTCAGTGGGGAAGATTTTTCCTACTGGAAGAGCAGAATGGAGGTCTACCTGAAAACTCAGGTGGACATGTGGATAATCATCCAATCCGGACGGGAGATTCCCAAGAATGCTGAAGGAGTACCTCAGACCTACTCAGAATGGGACACCGCTCTAAAGCGCAAAATAGAAGCCGATGCAAAGGTAACTCAGACCCTATAATGCGGTTTAACAAAAGAGGAACTGAACCGGGTGGGCCCTTTCAACAGTGCCAAGGAGCTGTGGGGGAAACTGATCGAGCTGCATGAAGGAACATCAGACACTAGGATCAGCAAGAGAGATCTGCTCCTAAACAAGCTGTATACCATCAAAATGACCGACAACGAAACGGCAGCGCAGCTTCACGATCGAATCCAAGAACTAATGAACGGTCTACATGTTAGTGATATGAGAGAAGTGTCCTAAGGCAATCGCCTTATGATTGTAATCATTTACTTTAATAAATGAAAATTCACTATTTGAGTATACATGTTTGTGTATTTGATTAGGATCTTAAACTCATTTACTGAATGTCCACAATACAATTCACAGCATGAGAGAATTTGTGATGGAATCACAACTAGTGATTATCTCTACATGTGCAATTGTGAAGTATTGAAAATATCCCTAGTCGATCAATTGATAAATACGGACACTATCAATTCTGTTGAGACTAGCATGGGTTATTCTCTAATCAGCTGATTCTCACTGGCTGGTGACATTGGGATGTCCGGAGATAAACATGAATGCTAGTTAAGGGAACTAGTTCATTGGAGTGACTGACTGTAAAACTTCACATGGTAGTCTACATATAGACATGTCAGTGAAGTTCTTACTGCAGCTTAAGTGCGATGTTCCTTTGACTTGCGGTGTTCAAGTCATCTTGGTCATAGAGACTTATACTTTAACATCTTAAGCAAGCATCTCCAAGGAGTGGACCCAGGATGGTTGGGTATAAGCCGAAGTGCCCGAAGATGTTTGAACAGCCTATAAAGGATTCACCACTCCTTGCGAGGAGATGTATACCCAGGCCTATCATCGGATTGTTACTCAAAGCCTCTAGCCAGAGCATATCATGTTTAGAGTATGAGTCTCTTAAATACATGAGAGTAATTAGAAATCCAAAGGACGAGAAAGACACTACTTGGGCTAGGTGTGACGTAGTCAGCCTAGTGGGGACTGACACAAACAGACCATGTCCTGAACCATGTGGGTATAAGATGGTGAAGGGAATGGGGCACGATTCATTAGAGCTGCTGAAGGGTTTCAGAATTACTTCTGAGGTCAACCGTTGATCTTTCGATTAATTGGGGGGTCATGATGTACTACTAGGTGCCACTCATGATCGTTCTATAATTAGTTGATTATAGACGGCCAACATAAATCAAAAGCCTATTTAGTCACACGCACTACGAGTAATCCGAGGGATTTAAAACGAGTTGAAAATTGGATTTTCCAATCAAGAGAAATAAGTCGAATCTGAATTTATCAGAGGCGCACGGAAGCTTAAAATGGCTAAGTCTTTTGAAGGCTTATTGGGTGAATTAAATGAGTTTAATTCGCGATGGGTTTGGCTCGGTTTGGCCGGCCAAAGATGGTGCCAACCCCCTTTGGTTTGGCCGGCCACAACAATGGGGAGAAACCAATTTATTTGGTTTAATTAATAAAATAAATCTAGCGCGATTTGTTTTATAAATTATGGATAAATAAATTTGTATAAAGAAATTTATATAAATAAATTTATAGAAATTTATTCCTTTTTATGGAAATTAAAATGATCCATGAAATGGTTTATTTTAATTTTATAAAATTAATTATGAATTGATTTTTTCATAATAAGAAAATTTATAAATTTCTTGTAAAATTTATTTCATAATAAAAGGAGAGATGTATTTGTTTTATTATAAAGTTAGTTATAATAATACTTGGCTTAAACGGAATAATTCATAAGAAAATTTATAGGATAAATTTCTTATGAAAAATTCCGTTAAAAGAGAGACTTGGCAAGGGAGAGGCTATTATATAAAGGAACCAAAGGCAAGCCTTGAATTCCCAATTGAGTAATCAAGAGATTAGTAGCTCCCTCTCTCTCTCTCTAACTCTCTCTCTCTCTCTAGGGCCGGCGCCCCTCTCTCTCTCTAGGGCCGGCTCTCTCTCCTCCCTAGGGCCGGCGCACATCCCAAGGGTGGCCGAGAGCTTCATCCACCAAGAACATCCCGAAGAAGAAGAAGCGGATCGCGACTCCTTCCTTCCCTTCTCGGAATTTAGATTCCGTTTCTTGGTGGTTAGTTTTCTTTCTTCTCTCTTGATCTTCTAGTTGTGCCTTTAGAGAATCTAGTAGTTCTCGTCGGCACAAAACTCGTGACTTTACGAAGTCATCCCGAAGAGAACTCGGCGTGGACGCGAATAGAGGCGGAGCTTCCAAGGGATGCTACGGTTGGATCTCGTCCCTTACTTCGAGTTACGCGAGGTACTAAGTAAATTAGTTTACTTTTCCACAAAGTTTTAATTTATGATCATGTCCACACATCATAAGGTTGCATGCTAGATACGTGGTTAAAATAATTTGAGAAATTATTTTATGCTAATTCTTCCGCTGCACGTAAAAATTTAAAATTTTACGAACCCGTATCCTTATCAACATGCACCCGGTCCCAACACTACACACTATTGGTCACAAGATCGAAAACCGTGACTTAATAAGGTTCGCACTAAATGCTTTCCCAAGAAATACTTTGTGGGCATCTATGGTAGATGCATACAAAGTTTCAAGGGATCTTTCATAAATAAAGTTAGATGAACTTTTTTCTGAACTAGAATTACACGAACAAACTAACTGCAATATGGCCGAGAAAAGTATTGCCTTTGTTGTAGGAAAAATTGGAAGAACAATAAAGAAGAAGCCTCAACCTGAACCCGAGTCTAACTCAGACTCAGACTCAGAAGACGAAGAACGAGATCGACCTGAGCTGGTCCGACTGGCCCGAAACTACTTTAAAAAATTGAAGAACCAAACCAACAGACGGAAAACAAGCCGAAGAAAGGACGAACCAGCTGAACCCGCAAATGACAAAAACAAGCCCAATGTGACCTGCTACGAGTGCAAGAAGAAGGGTCACTACAAGACAGAGTGTCCGAACCTAAAGGAGACCAAGAAGACAAGAAGAAAGAAAGCACTCCAAGCAACCTGGGACGAATCTTCCTCAGAGGAAGAAGAAGAGGCACCCCAGTCAAACCTACTAGCCCTGACTGCCTCAGAAGAAGTCGAGACTGAGTCAGAATCAGAATAGGACGACAGCAGACTGACCTTTTCAGAGGACGAAGAAATCAAGGTAAGTGGTTTCAATAGAAGTCAATTAAACGAACTAATTTCGTATCTTTCTCAAGATTTGGCGAAAGCTAAACTCCGAGTCGAATCCCTCCGACAGGAAGTAAAACTCCTGAAAGAGGGAGCTGACTCTAAACCCTTAACTGAGAAAGTTCAAGAAGGAACCCCTACTCAAGTTGAAAAACTTGAGAAAGAGAACTTCTCCCTGAAAACTCAAGTTAAGGATCTTAGAGCTGCCTTAGAACGATTCACTTCTGGATCCAAGGGTCTTGACATGATTCTTGGAAAACAGAAGTCAATTCTAAATCAATCCGGACTATGCTATAGAACCAAATCTAGGCAAAGATCCTATTATGCTGTATTGAACCAATCCAGACCTAAAGTTCAGGCATGAGTACCTAAACTGTGCCTGAACAAACAAACTGGAACAAATCAGTATTGGATCCCTAAGGACAAGATTCACATCTTGCCAAACCATTATCGTGGCTTTAATCCAGGGGGAGCCAAATTAAAAACCATATTTATTGTTAGATAAAACCTAACTTTCTTTGTCTTTAAATTGCCTGTTTGCTTGTTTATTTAATTTCTGCAATTTGCCATGTTTAGATTTAGGAATGGTTAGTTTAAGGACTGAACCAACTTAACTGAAATTTGACAACATAGTATTGGGTGGCGGTGAGATGATAGTACGTTAGGGAAACCAATTCTAATATGATCAAGTATTCTTTACTTGGTCTCTTTAGACTGGTGAAACTATCCGAAGCTACCGATCCAAAACCCAAACTAGTTAGACCAGAATTTTTCAAAGATTAATTTTGAAAATGAAACTTCACTGAAAGGCTTTGTCAAGGAAAGGGTTGATGATCCAATAAGGCTACGGCCAAAGAAGGCCTAGTGCCTCGCCAAGACCTGGAAGGCAATCTTTGAAATTCAAATTCAAACTAGTCTTTATCAAATTCGAATCTAACACAAACTTTCAGTTAATGATAGATTCAAACATTTTTTTAAATTTAAAAATAAATTGATTATTTTCAAAATTAAGTTATGTTTTTCAAAACGAATCATAAATTTTTTCAAATTAATTTTCTTTGCAAAACTTGTCTCACACAACCTATAAGGCTAACATGATTGATAACTCTAGACTGGGTGAGACAGACTAGGTTGTGAAAATCAATTTAAGCTATTCCTAACTCTAATTGGATACAAATCAACAAAACTCTTTATGTGTAGGAACATAAAGATTTGGACCAATGGATGTTAGATGGCGGTTGCTCCAGACACATGACTGGAGATAAATTGAAATTCACCAAACTCAAGTTCAAGAACCTAGGCTCAGTGGCATTTGGCAACAATGCTACACTCAAGGTAATTGGGTCAGGTAATATTGAACTTAAATCTGACTTTGTTATTAAGAAAGTTCTTTTGGTTGAAAGCTTCAATTTTAACCTGCTTAGCATAAGTCAGTTATGTGATTCTGGTTATACAGTCACCTTCAACAATTCTAACTGCCTGATTAGAAACGTACAAGACTCAGAAATCATGCTTAAGGGCACTAGGAAAAATAATGTTTACACTATAAACCTTCCCCTTGTGCCCAAATGTATGTTAACTCAGTTAGAACAATCAAACCTCTGGCATAGGAGATTGGGTCATACTAATCTAAGAACTATCTCAAAAATCACCCAACTTGACTTAATCAAAGGTATCCCCAAAATTAAAAATAATGAAAACCTAAAATGTGAATCATGTAATCAAGGTAAACAAACCAAATCTAATCACAAACTAATCCAATCTGATCTAACTCAAACCACACTTGAGCTCCTACACCTTGACCTATTTAACTCACATGGAGCCAAGTCACTAAGCGGAAACCAGTACTGCTTAGTAATAGTTGATGATTATTCTAGATTTACCTGGGTTAGGTTTCTAAAGACCAAAGATGAAACCCTAAACCTATTCAATGACTTTTGTAAGTTAATTGAAAATCAAAACGATACTAAGATTAAAAGACTTAGGAGTGACCACGGGGGAGAGTTTGAAAATCAACGGTTCGAGGAATTGTATAAGGTAAATGGGTACATACATGAATTTTCATGTCCTAGAATCTCCCAGCAAAATGGGATAGTTGAAAGAAGAAATAGAACCTTACAGGAAGCCGCTAGGGCTATGCTCAACGAATTCAAACTGATCAATCAATATTGGGCAGAAGCAGTTAATACGGCTTGTTACATTCAAAATAGGGTCCTGATTAACAAGCGACAGAACAAAACACCCTATGAGTTATATTATCATAGACTTCCAAATCTACACTACCTAAGAGTCTTTAGATGTAAAGTCCATATCCTGAACACCAAAGACTATCTAGGAAAATTCCAGTCTAAGTCAACCCCAGGTATCTTCCTAGGATACTCAACCACAAGTAGAGCTTATAGGGTTTACAATAAACAAACTAAGAAAATTGAAGAAACAACAAACTTAATATTTGATGAAGAAATCAACTCAACATCTGATAATCCAGACCTAACTTCATCAAATTCTGATCAGGAAAATAATGAACAAACTGTTGAACCTTTAATTGAACCCTTAAACGAACTAACTATTGAACCAACTATTGAGTAACAATTGAACCAGCTCAAAGAGTCGAATCAAATAGTGAACCAAATTGACCAACCGGACCTGAGGCTGAACCAAGTTCTAGAAGAACCAAGAAACCCAGACTCAGTCACCCAACCGATCAAATTGTGGGTGATCCAACTCTAGGAGTCAGGACTAGATCCTCCTATAGAAACCTTTGTCAAATAGCTATGATATCAAAAATAGAACTTTAGACTATAAATGAAGCCCTCCCTGATCCTGATTGGAGCATAGCCATGCAAGAAGAATTAGCCCAATTTGAGAGGAACCAAGTCTGGGAACTAGTGCCTAAACCTGAAGGCAAATCCATCATTGACACTAAGTGGGTCTTTAGGAATAAGCTAAATGATCAAGGAGAAATAATTAGAAATAAAACCCGCTTAGTAGCAAAGGGTTTCAGCCAAGTAGAAGGATTAGATTACGACGAAACATATGCCCCAGTAGCTAAACTTGAGTCCATTAGGATGTTATTAGCCTTTGCATCCCATAAAGGATTTAAGCTATACCAAATGGATGTAAAGTCAGCCTTTCTAAATGAATTCATTAAAGAAGAGGTTTACGTAGGACAACCCCCTGGGTTTGAGGACTTAGAAAGATCTAACCACGTTTACAAACTCACTAAAGCACTATATGGGTTAAAACAAGCACCTAGGGCCTGGTATGAACGCTTATCAACTTATTTAATTTCTAAAGAATTCAAACAAGGTCAAATTGATTCAACCTTATTTATTAAGACCCTAGGAAAAGATATATTTATTGCCCAAATCTACGTAGATGACATAATTTTTGGGTCCACCAACTCAAACTTTCTAAAAGAGTTTGTTAAAATAATGGAAAATAAATTTGAAATGAGCTTAGTTGGTGAGCTTAACTTTTTCCTAGGATTACAAATTAAACAAACTAGGGATGGAAACTACGTCCATCAAACCAAATACGCTAAAGAATTAATAAAGAAATTTAAAATGGATAACTCTAAAAGCATAAGTACCCCCATGGCCACAAATGTGAAAATAGATAGTGACCCTGAAGGTAAACCAGTAGACCTTAAACTCTATAGAAGCATGATAGGAAGTCTACTGTACCTTACAGCAAGCAGACCTGATATTCTTTTTGCTGTAGGGATGTGTGCTAGATACCAAACCTGTGCTAAGGAAACGCACTTAGCCGCCCTAAAAAGAATACTAAGATATGTTAAGGGCACCCTAAATGTAGGGATTTGGTACCCTAGGACCTCAACCTTTGACTTGTTAGGATAGTCGGATTCTGACTATGCTGGTTGTAAATTAGATAGAAAAAGCACAAGTGGGAGCTGCCAACCCTTAGGAAGTAGTCTAGTTAGTTGGTGCAGCAGAAAGCAACACTGTGTAGCTCTATCCACAACTGAAGCTAAGTATGCTGCCTTAGGAGAATGTGTAGCACAATTACTATGGATGATGCACACTCTTAAGGGCTTCCAACTTAACTACACTCAAACTAGGGGTGTCAAAAATCAACACGACCCGACGACCCCGAATCGACCCGAAAAAAATCGGGTTCGGGTTGAAAATTTTCGGGTTCGGGTCGGGTTCGGGTTGGGGGGTTTCGGGTTGAAAAATTTCGGGTTGGGTTCGGGTCGGGTTCGGGTTGACCCGAATTCAATATTTTGTGGATTTTTTGGGGTTAAATCAAATTTTATTTTGAAAATTAAGATATTTTTATGTATATTAATATCAATATAGTATGATCATGACGAAGTATTGAGATAAAAGTGAAGAATTATAGGGGAAATGGCGAAAAAAGACATTTTGAATCGGTTTTTTCGGGTTACTCGGGTCGGGTCAGGTTGGTCGGGTTGGACGGGTTCGGGTTCGGGTTTGGGGGTTTTGGGTTGAAATCGGGTTCGGGTTGGGAGTTTAAAAAAAAAATTCCTAACCCGACCCGAACCCGACCCAACCCACCCGAATTGACACCCCTAACTCAAACCCAAGTCTTCATTGACAACATAAGCTCGATCAATCTAACCAAGAATCCAATCCAACATTCCAGGACTAAACACATAGAAGTTAAACACCATTTTGTAAGAGACCATGTAGCCAGGGGTGAAATAGTCCTTACGCATGTAGACTCTAAATCTAACTTAGCTGACATTTTCACTAAACCCCTACCTGAGTCTAAGTTCAGCTCACTAAGAAGGCAGTTAGGATTGTACTTAGTAGAATAGGTTCAACCTAACTTTTCATTTTCTTACCACTTAACTCATTTCAAAATCAGTGATTAAAGTTATTTTAAAATGCTTTCAAAATCAGCTTTTACTTAATTTTGAAAAGTTTTAAAAATAAATTTTTCGATTTAGTTTTATTCTAAAAACTACCCCCTTCAAAACTAGGGCCTTTTTACAAATGGACATAGCCTAGGCCCTAACCCTAGAACTGCATGCACCTATAGATTTAGCAGCCAGCATCTCACAAGCACCTTAGGGTACTTTTGATTGATAACCTAGAATGGGTTGAGATGCTTAGGTCTTTGCCTTAATTCAAGATGCTTTAAGTCAGTGCATCTGCAGTAATTGGGGCACTAAATATAATTTACATAGTAATCAAGTTAAGTGTTAAGTTTAGAAAATCTAACTTGAACAGAACACTTAACTTGACTAACCCTAGCAAAAACTACTGCTTATAACAGTTAGTAAGTAGCTAATTGGGTTAGACAGGACCCTAAACGAGAAATTAAAACTGATTTGATTGAGTTCATATCTTGAATTGGTTCAGTACAAGCAAATTATTTTTTATTATGCAATCTGTATGTTTACTATCTTTCTTTATTTTTGATATATGGCAAAGGGGGAGTGATAGGAAAGGAGAGAGTTTAAATCTTTTTAGTTCAAATTTTTTTCAAAATTCAAAATTCAATTTGGGTTCAAAAATCAAAAACTCTATCCTTTATTCAAAAAGTTCTTCTAAGCTTTCAGAATTTTTCTAACTTCTAAGCTTTCAGAATTTTTCTAACTTCTAAGCTTTCAGAATTTTTCTAACTTCTAAAGCTTTCAAAATTTTTTTTCTAAGCTTTGAAAACCTTCTAAGTACTGAAGAAACTCAAGTTTTTCAAAATTTTCCTAAGTGCTTGAAATCTTACTAGGTACTTTAAACTTAATGTTTTCAAAACTATTTGAGTACTTTAAATTTAAGGCTTCAAAAGTTGTCAAACTTAAGTTTTCAAAATCTTTAAACTTTTTACAAGTACAAATTTTCCAAAGTGCACAACCAAAATTATGTCTGGAAAATTTGACTCTAAAACATCTTTGAACTTAAAACTAATTTCCAAAAACCCCACGAATTTTTGAAAAATCAAGGGGGATATTCATTCCAGGGGGAGGGAACTAAAACTAGTATATCATCTGTTATGATTAACTTAACTTTTTGAATCGGGTTGCCATAAATCAAAAAGGGGGAGATTGTTGGTGCAGACAGCACCCAAGTCAAACCTGTGTTTTGATAAATGGCAAAGGGTTCAAAAGTTAAGTCTTATTTGTTTTCTAACATGTTACTCAAGGAATGCCAGGAGACAAAGCCCTAGCGAAAGACTGCTAGGCAACTAGTGAAGGGCTGCTAGTCACCAAGTCCTAGTGAAGGACTACTAGGCAACTAGCGAAAGGCTGCTAGTCACCAAGTCCTAGTGAAGGACTACTAGGCAACTAGCGAAGGGCTGCTAGTCACCAAGTCCTAGTGAAGGACTACTAGACAACTAGCGAAGGGCTGCTAGTCATCAAGACCTAGCGAAGGAATGCTAGGCACCACGCGAAGGACAGCTTGGTACTGAAGTCCTGGCGAAGGACTGCTGGGCAAAAGTCCAACCAGAGGAGCCGGTTAGCAACAGGTAAACTATCCTGAGAGGAGTAGGTGAGGACGCGTTCTCCGTTGAGGGAACAGTAGGCGTCGGTTCGACATAGGGTTCCATTTTGGAAACCCAAAGTTAGAACCAAGACAGCTAAGGTTGTATAAAACTAACAACTTACTGCTTTATGTTGTTTTCGGACTAACCCTGGATGCAGGACCAAAGGAACGAGTGTCTGCAGCTCAAAGAGCCTCAAAGGAGTGAGATAGCAGCTGAGTAGGGCGCCCTGAGTGTCCCGGGCGCCCCCAAGGTGAACACAAAACAAATGAAGCAAAAGGAGCTTCGGCTGAATACTGGCCGGGGCGCCCTCAGCAGCCAGGGCGCCCCCAGCACCCAGGGTGCCCCCAGCCACCAGGGCGCCCTGCACCTGAAGTCAGTGATGAGGATATGCCTCATCCAGCCGATACTCCCGCTGAAAAGGTCAGCCAGGGCGCCCTCAGCTTCCCGGGCGCCCCCGTCAAGGACTTATCCCGATTTTGAAGGGATAACTCGCTGACCAGGAAGTGAACGGATCACAGGCCACGTGGAGGGTGCCCCCGTGCTCCCAGGCTCCCTCAGAACCCTATAAAAGGCCCTCGACCTCTCAAGCCCGAAGACAACTTCTTCCAACGCTGTTACGTTCTTCTGCTCCTGCACTTCGCTCCAGAAACCTTCCAACTCGACACGAAAGCGCCGACGACGTCCCTCTGCTCTGAGAAACATCTCATATTGGATGTCGGTAACGAAGAACTAATTTCTTTCATTTCTGTTATACTATTACTATACTACAACTGTAAACTTTTGTAAGAATCTTTGCACGATTATAGAATTGCCCTCAGTAAACGGTCAACGACCATGGGCCTTGGAGTAGGAGTCGACCCAGGCTCCGAACCAAGTAAAATCATCTGTGTTTGCGTTTGTGTTTTCCGCTGAGTACTTGCTCTAACTCTCTTCCGAAAATTTTTAACGATATTCACCCCCCCCCCCTCTATCGTTTCTCTCGATCCAACATCCAAGACCTTAGATGTTGCTCAGGCTAACTACACCACCACAGAAAAAGAGCTCCTTTCTATTAGTTTTGTTTTGGATAGATTTAGATCATATTTACTATGTTCTCATGTGATTGTATTTTCTGATCATGCAGCCTTGAAGTATCTTCTGAAGAAGCCGGATGCAAAGCCCAGATTGATTAGATGGATGCTTCTACTTCAAGACTTTGATTTGGAGATTCGAGATAGGAGTGGCAAGGAGAACTTGGTGGCAGATCATTTGAGAAGGTTAGAGGGAGATGGACACCTTACAACCATTGATGATGATTTTAGAGATGAACATCTCTTAGTGGTGCAAGGTGAGTTGCCATGGTATGCAGATCTAGTTAACTATTTAGTAGTTAATGTTTTTTCTGCACAATTTACTAAGGCTCAAAAAGACAAATTTAAGAGTGATGCTAAATTTTATGTGTGGGGTGATCCTTACTTGTGGAAATTTTGTAGTGATCAAATAATTAGAAGATGCATACCTGATCATGAGTTTCATTCAGTTCTTACACTTTGCCATTCGTCAGCCTGTGGAGGGCATTTTGGACCACAGAGGACAGCTAGGAAAGTATTAGAATGTAGATTATTTTAGCCTACTTTATTCCATGATGCTTATCTATTTTATAAAAACTGTGATAGATGTTAGAGGATAGGAAACATAGGAGCTAGGAATGAAATGCCCAAACAAACTATGCTTTTTTGTGAAATTTTTTATGTATGGGGAATAGACTTTATGGGACCTTTTCCTGCATCTTGTGGATTTTGTATATATTACTTACTGTTGATTATGTATCTAAATGGGTGGAGGCCATTCCTTCCAGGACTGACGATTCTTTTGTTGTTGTGAGTTTTGTTAGGTCACACATTTTTTGTAGGTTTGGAATTCCAAGAGCTATTATAAGTGATCAAGGTTCACATTTTTACAACAAGCACATGAAGGCTTTACTCAACAAATATGGGGATTTGCATAAAATATCTACTTCCTACCACCCCCAAACTAATGGACAAGCCGAGGTATCAAATAGAGAGATTAAAGCAATTTTGGAGAAGACCGTGGGGCCTAGTAGAAAAGATTGGAGCAAAAGACTTGATGATGCATTGTGGGCTTATCGGACGGCCTATAAGACACCTATTGGAATGTCTCCTTACCGGCTTGTTTATGGGAAAGCTTGTCACTTACCCATGGAGATAGAGCATAGAGCTTATTGGGCGGTGAAGGCTTGCAATTTTGATGCAAATAAAGTGGGAGAAGAGAGAAAGCTACAACTTCAAGAACTTGAGGAGATAAGACCAGAAACATATGAAAACTCAAGGATATACAAAGAGAAGACTAAGAACTTTCATGATAAACATATAGTGAAGAAGGAGTTTCAAATTGGTGACAAAGTTCTTTTATACAAATCAAGGCTCAAATTGATTAAAGGTAAGTTGAGATCTAGATGGGAAGGTCAATTTCTTGTTACTAATGTTTTTCCTTTTGGTGTTATTGAGATTAAGGATGAGGCTAATGATTTTATTTGGAGAGTTAATGGCCACCGGCTCAAGAAATATTTTGAAGAAGTGAAGGAGCTAGATGTGGATGGATTGGAGGTTAAAGATGCTATCTACCCAACTTAAAGGGGAGTTTGTTCCTTCTTACACTTTTATTTCATTGTATATATCATTCTTATGTTTTCTAGCAGTAAATTTTTCTTTTAAAGTGAGTTCGTGCTAATAAATGCTTAGGTAGTGTAGAGTGAATAAAGATTCATTGTAGATACCATTTTATCCTTTTTGGCATCTTGTTTAATGCATGATTTGGAATAAATGTATCCCTCTAGATTTTCTTTATATCATTTTAGAATCCTTTGAAAGTGAGTTAAATTTGGTTGTTAACACTTAGGATTTGAGCTCATGGACGAAAATTCTTGGATACTTGAGTACTACTTAGTTATGTACTCTAGATTGATGACTTGAGATGAATTCTTTTTACCTAGTGAGGGTTTAGCCTTATTTTTGAGATACACACATGTGATTGTACTCTAGAACTTGCTTAGGTTCTTTCAAAATTATAATTCTATGATTGGACCACATTTATAGAGGTGAATCACTTGTTTCTTTTTTCATATCAATTTTTTCAATATTCCTTGTTGATCTACCTCATATTCTATTTTTTCCCTTTCCCTAATCTTCATGTTCATAATAATATTTTTCATGGACTTGGGTGCTTTGATGTTTCTTGATGTTACTTTGCCCGAGACGGTTAAAAAACTAAGTGTGAGGGAGGTGGCTAGTGTTTTGAAGTGTTTTGGTAAGAAATGATGCATTTTGGAAGCTTATTTTTAGTTGAATTATAGTTGGCAATCTGTTTTGATGGATCTAAAGGAATGAAGAAAGTATCAAGGATGCAATTCAAAAAGAAAGAAAAAAAATTGTGGTAGTTGAAAATGTGCCAATTTGAAGGAGTTTTGTATCAAGTTTGGGTTGCAAGAGTTGATTGGAAAACTCCAAGTAGAGCACATAATTTCCTTCTTATTATTTGATGTTTCAAAGTTATAGTGGCAGTTTGAAGACTTGTTATCATAACCAACTAATTCAAGTTGCTGTGACTAATTCAAATTGATGCAAGATTTTATCCAGAGACAAGCCGAACTAAATCTGAACTCACTGTCCAGATAATCAAAGCATTTCGATTAAGAGTTTAGTGGCGTAGCTAAACGATTCAGATTGAAAGTTGGAAGCTGAAATAGTTAAAGAAAACAACTACAATGAAGTTTGTATCAAATTTTTGAACTCATCCATGGCAGACTTAGTTATGCAGTCCAAGAAGCAGTCTAAATATCTGTGAGTTGGCTGAATTGAAGTTGCAAAATTCATGCTGGAAATCGGGAAGCTCAACTAGCCAGTGAGAAAAAAGAAAAAAAAAACTTGGCTGCAGAAAAATAGAACAGCAGCTGAAAAATAGAAAAAAAAAAGAAGAAAGAAAAAAAAAGAAAAGAGCATGAAGTAAAAGTCAGGTGCTAGACTAGTTTTCTGAATTGGAAGAGGAGAACAAGTTGATAGCTGAATTTAAGAGTTAGCTACTGATTGGGAAGAAAAAAATCTCGGCAGAAACAGTTTTAAAATTCTGCACATTTCATTCTGTTTGTGCTCTGATCGGTCTCCAAACCGATCAGGGAAGTGTCTGATCGGTCTCCAGACCGATCAGAAGAAGGCCAGTCTGATCAGAAACACTCCTATCTGTTCAGAAGAAGCAAACCGATGTCCTGATCGGTCTACTTGACTGATCAAAAAGAGGCTGATCGGTCACTTGACCGATCAGAAGAATTGGCATAGAACAGAACCTTGGCACACTGAATTCAGTAATGTTTCTCATCCAAATCAGAGATCCTGTCTGATCCTTGCTTACCTTGGCTTTGATCTATGCAGGATAATTCAAAAAGAAGGGGTGCAAAGTTCATTAGGTTACATTCTTTAGTATCCAAGTCTTCCACTTTCTTAAATTTTGATCTACTACATTTCTATTTCATTTTATCATTCCATATTTCCTAACTTGTTCAAATAAGCCTTTTTAGGTGTGGATTCAACTCAAGAATGATAGTGGAGAGTAGAGCATAAGCAAGCTAGTGGTAATGCAAGAAACATGATGTGTTTGAGTGAGCTCCACTTTCATCTAAAATTTAGAACTTAGGAAGAGAGCCATCAAAAATCTCCTTGAGAGGATTTGTGTGTTTAATTCATCTCAATTAGTCATGAAGGATGAAGTATACTTTGTTGTTGACTAAGGATAAGACTCTAGTCCATTGAGTTTAGATTTTTGAGAATTGACAACCCTAGGTAATTTCCTTTCAATTGCTTCTAACTATGATTGAGAACAATCTAGGGGGGTACATCATTAGTTCACTAGTTATTTTGTGCGAGACGCCCAAGAGTAAGTGTAGGGGAGTTGATAATTACCATTTTGATAATCAATTTAGGCTCTCAAATCCATGTTTTGATCCCTTTTTACATGCTTAATCTTGCATTTACACTAGGTTTCATCAGTTATTGCTATTTTAGATTTGGATGCAAATCTTTTTATATTTGAGATGTTTTGGCATTAAAATTGGAATATAATTTTGTAGGTTATGAACAATCATGGACCTAGATCAGATTGGATCGAACTTTAGTTCAAACTTGGCTTCATTCAAGAGGATTAAGAGATGGATAAATTTGGGTCGTCCAATCAAGACATGGAGAGATCTGAGCCATCTTTCAGTTTCTGATCAATCCGAGCTCAAGATTGACTTAATCAAGACTATAGATCAAGATCTGAAGTTTTGGTCTGAATCAGAAGTCATCTAGCCATTGGATCAAGCTCGAGAGGAGTCTAAGCCATCCATTCTAAAGGAAGGATAATCTGAGCCATCCGTTGCAGATATGATCGATCCAAGCTGAGGAGAATTATATCCTGACCATTGATGGAGATCTGGAAAGTTTGATTCCAATCCGAGATGATCTGACCGTTGGATGAAGTGAAGATGATCACAGCCGTTCAATTTTAAATGGGATGAGTTAAATCAGGAATTCCCTCTCCCGAGCTGGGCATCGCGAGTTCATCATCTGTTCTTGGTTTTCTTCAGTTTTCTTCTCCGATCACGCGCGGCCAACATCAGATCTAAGCCTTTGTTTCGAGTTTTCGAATCGTCGAGGTAATTTTCCTGTTAAGTTTGCTAATCAATTTTGTTTTGGAAAGCTCAGGTGAGGGTTTCGCCGAGCTCTATTCCTGCCGATCGCTTCTTGTTTGATCACCGATCTTCATCGACCAGAGCTGTCGTAGCGTTCGGAGGGGTTCTCCGAAGTGTTCTGAAGGTTTCTGAGCCGTAGTCGTCGTTCGTCCAATCAAGAAAGAAGAGCTCGGTGACAGATTTCAACTACTGACCGATCTCTGTGATCATACGGAGACACTTCTGATCGGTCTCCAATCCGATCAGAAGAAGTCCTGATCGGTTCCGTGACTGATCAGGAAGATTAATACGCACCAATCCATTGCAAACTGACAAGGGAGTTTTTCTTCGCTGGTTTTTAAGCTAGAGGGTTTCTAGCTTAGCTTTTGTGCGACGGCAAGGGACTGTTTTGATGTTCAATTTAGGAAAATTTTGGTTCTAAACACTTATTTCTTCAAGTTGTTTCGGTTTGTATCAAACTGCACTTCAGTTAAGTTTCTTTAGCTTGCTTTGTTCTAGTTTTCACTATTCTGCAATTAGTTCCCTGCATTCAAGTTTAGTTCTTAAATTTCAATTCCATCATTTTGAATTTAATTGCTCAGTTGTCAAATAGGTTATGTGTAGTTTCTGCAATATTCGAATTAGTTCTGCTATAGCTGAGTTTATTCTGTTTCAAACTTTTATTTCATTCATATTCGCAAAAACCCCCATCTTACTTGAAAACCCAAAACATAAAATGACGAATTCATGCTTGAACTAAGCATTCTTAACTAGTCCTTAGAAAAATATGACTTGAGGCCCCTATACTACACTTAGTTTTGTGAGCTAAGGGTTTTCAATTTATAAATTCAAATTTAAGGTTCATCGTGACACTCGTTGTGGGCTATCATCAACCCATTTGATCTAATTCAAAGAGAAAACCAATTAAATGTCCCTAGTGATAAAATGGATTGGGAATTAAATATGGATTTTGTCTCTACAATCGAGGAACCTAAGTGTGATCTTGCCGAGTTCTGTACCGAAAAGCCTAACTAGAGTAATATCGAAGAGGAGTTTGAATATTTTAGGAAATGGCTAGAAGCAGACGAGACGACCGAAGGTCATCAAAATCAGGCTTCTTCCATTACCAGTGAAAAAACATCCAAACTCGATGAACTCTTTGGTCCAAGTAATCCAGTCGCTAGGCAGATGGTAATGAAGAACTTGACCACTACCATCTTGGTTGAGGGGATGCCCGTAAGGGAACATGTCCTCAAAATGATGGTTTGGCTGAAGGAGATAGAAATTCTTGGAGCTCAGATCGATGGGGAAACCCAGGTCGATCTTATCCTCCAATCTCTACCAGGGAGTTTTGAGAAGTTTCGCCTAAGCTACAATATGGACAAGCGTTCATATTCGTGGGGCAGAACTTCTGACAGAACTCGAGGCGGCAGAGGCAGTTTGTCTTCAGAGTTCACAGACTTTCATTGCTCAAGATGTTCCTACTTCTAAACCGAAAGGAAAGAAGAAGAAGAAGAAACGTTCTGAGGCAAAGAAAGTAGCAGGATTACAGGGACCTTAGGCATGCATAAAGAAGACGAAAGGCAAGTGCTTTGTGAGCAAGCAGTCAGGACATTGGAAGACGGATTGTCCCCGTCGTTAGAGTAGTACAACAGGTATATTTTCTTCTTGTGTCATTGTAATATGTTTGTTAGTGAGAGCCCTAGAGCCAATCATGTGATGGTTGTCGTATGGACTCATTGTATCATATTTCATATATATATATAAAGGCATTTGATTATGGTTATTATACTTACTTGTATTGGTGTTAAATAACTAAGTGTAATAACGTCCTTGGTAGTAGGTTCATATCTATATCAATCGATTGGTTGAATCGATAGTGAGATGATATAGAGAACACTACTCTTAATTATTCCTAGTCAAGTATTAACATTCAGGGACAATGTTAATGCATAGAGACTAGCATGTAGGTCAACACGATGACTTGATCTCACAAGTCATGGATATGAGATATCAAGTTGACACATGAGTATGCATTGGAGAATGTATACTGAATAACCCACAATGAGAAAGTATCATGGATCGTTATATGAGTATCATATACTTTCTCATGTGACTATTAGTATGACTATTAGTCCTTAGACCTGAAGTCACCATAGTTCCCTACATAAGGAGTTATGTATTTTGGTTTCGTCAAACGTCACCCGTAACTGGGTGGACTATAAAGGCGATTACTGGGTATGTAACAAATTATGCGGAGGGATGTGAGTGATGTAGATGGGATCTATCCCTCCTATATGACGGGAGAGATATCATAGTCTTGATAGAGTGAGATCACTAAGTGCATGACCATGCCCAAATAAGGCAATATGAGATATTGAGCTTATTTAATTATAGTGAGTCTACTTGGAGTTCAAGACACATAGATTGATTGGAGGATGACACGGTCTATGCTTCATAGAAGATCAATCTAGATATTGACGATAGAAGGACATTGTCACATATTATGAAAGTCATAATTAGTAGTCACATTGGTGATGTTGGATCTCAACATTCTTGTAACTTGGGTAGCAATGATGTGTTGCTAGATACCGCTCATTGCTTATGTTTCTAAGAGGTTAGAAGCATTGCCAACGTTACAAGAACCTATAGGGTCACACACAAAGAACAAATAGATGGAGAAAAAATGAAGTCATGTTTGACTTGGCTAAATATGGAAAGTCCATAAAAGGCAAGTTTGACTTGACCCAAATCCAAATCAAGTTTGACTTGACTTGGTTCCACTTCAAGTTAGACTTGACATGGGAGAAGAAATGGAGTCAAGTTTGACTTGACTAAATATGGAAAGTCCATAAAAGGCAAGTTTGACTTGACCCAAATCCACCTCAAGTTAGACTTGACTTAATGCCACATCATGGTGATGAATTGGCATGGAGCCAACCATTGATGATGCTCAACATCATCAAGAGCATTAAGTGTGGATGCCACCTCATCGAGGAAGATTAATGGTCAAGTTTGACTTGACCAAAAGGCCACCTCACCTTGACTTGACCAAGTGATGACTTGGCTTGGTATTTGACCAATGATGATGCTCCACATCATCTCCAAAGGTTGTAACCCCCCATTTGAATTTGAATTCAAATTAAAAAAAGGGGTTATGGCTGGCCACTTAATGGCCATTAATGGCCATTATGTGGCCGGCCACAATGAGAGAGAACAAAACCAAGTTTTGGTTCCATTTTTCTGTGGGTGTGTCTTCTCTTCTTCCTCCTCCAAGTGTTGGTGCTCTTCTTCTTCTTCTCCTCTTGGCCGAACCCTTGAAAGGTGCTAGCACACCTAAAGGATTTCCTCCATCCACTTTGTTCGCGTGGATACTTCTAGAGGGACGGCACTTGACGTCCTAGAGATCCGACATCCAAAAGGAGCGAGCGGGATTAAGCGGGGCACGCACCAAAGGTAAAATGGTTTATCCCTCTTTAGATCTAGGAGTAGATCGAGTTTTGAGCATGAAATGAATACGTGATTTTTGTTTCGGAATTTTTCTTCGCACAAGATCCATGGCTTTGGGTTCTCGGGGTTTTCGCGACGCAAAAAGGCGGTTTTCGCGGCCCGAAAAACCCAACAATGTTTAGCGGTGATATCTACCGGCACCTGGTGTGTAGATACGGATACCTCTAATCATGTCTACATTTTGTGCAGGGGTTCCAGGGAACCCGACGGCTAGCTGAGGAGGATATTGCTGACTACATGGATAGGTATGGAGATGACTTTTGTAGTGAGAGTTTTATCTATTTCATTTATATCTTTAGCATAGGTTGACATAGTTTTGGATTTATAGAGATTGTCTTTTGTACTTAGTTTTTGGAGAGAACTTTTTGTTCAGTTTTTGGAATAAGATATTTTCCATTGTTTTTATTTGTTAAAAGTGGAATAGAAGGAATATCTATTGAAGTACATAGATAGACAATTAGTACATAAAACCAAAAGGCTCCCATGATGCAATAAGCTTATCATCTAAACTAATGTAAGAGAAAGGTTCCTTCCAAAGGGGAACCAAACATATATTTTGTCTCTAAGGTTTGGTTTGTTAAACTCTAGTGGGATTCAAAAGTGATCAACCAATAAGCCTTAGGGTTCATTGGCTATGGAAGACTTGTCTTCCTTAGGATCTTTTGACTCCCACCAGGGAAGTAACAAAACCAAATAGGCTTGTTCTAAGCCTGGGGGCATAGAGCCAAAAATATATAGGAATTAATTCATCCTGATAAGTGTAGGTCCTTAGTATATCGAGCATAGATGTACCCTTGAATACTTTATTTATTTATAAACGATTACTTGATGTACTGTAAGACTAAGTACTTTGATTAGATCGAAGAGTTCAAGTTTGATGCAGAAGAAACATCAAAGTAAAAGTATTGGATATTATGATTAGATCATAGTGACAAGTACCTCTGGAGATGGTTGTAGGACATACTTATCAGGGATTGGGATTTGATCCTAATTCACTGCACCCGGAGTGCCCCAACAAAATGGTGCAAACCATGGAAGGAAGAAGGTCTCTTACGCTAAATAGTTAAGAAGATGATAAGTCACTCTGAGATTAGCCAAATTTGTTCAAAGGGTATGTCCTAGATACGAAGGTGTATATGCTTGATTCTGTCAGTAGTCTCTTAAAACCATAGAAATGTGGACTAAGTGAAAGCTTAGTCTAAGGCATGTTCAGATTATGATTAGTTCAGCACTTGTGCTGAAAAGAGATACTAACAAGTTGGAATCTAGTGCATATGTTCGTAGGATATCCTAAGGGAACAATAAGGTGGTTTAATAGTCGTAAGGATCAGAGGACATTCGTTGGGATGAATGTCTGATTCTTAGGAAATGACTATGTAATAAACCACAAGTCTAAGTGTAGAGTTACTCTGAGTAAATTATATAAAGGGGACATTCTGATCTTAGTACCAACTGTACAAGAGGTTATACCACAGGACATTGCACCTCGTGTCACAGAAGATACTCAAAAGGTTCCTTATCATAGTGGGAGGGTTGTTAGACAACCTGAAAGTCTCATGTTCTTGGAGAGTCTATAGACTGGGTCCTAAGTGAACATGAACTAGATCCCTAGACCTATGACATGGATCACCCGCTTTGAAGAGATAAATCCTGTTATATGGATTTATTCAAAGGACGGATAAGATTGTGTATGTAAGTAATGTGACAGAAACGAAGTGCTATTCTTGTACTATACGTAGATAATATTTTGTTAGTTGGCAACAATGATGAAATATTATCAGACGTAAGGGTATGGTTGTCCACACAATTATGAAGGGCTTGAGAGAAGTAAGAGAGAAGTAAGACACATCCTTGGGGATCAAAGATCTAAGGGATCTCCAGACAAGGATGATGTGCTTATCTCAAGCTTCATATAAAACATTGCCCTAGCTCATTCTAGCATGGATACCTTCAAAAGGAAAGTTTTGTACTTTTCAGTTTTGAAGCTACTCTATCTAAGAGATATGTTTGGATTATCAAAGCTGATAGAGTAGGTAATGACAGTTCCTCTAGCATCGGCTAGAGGAAGTCTCTTGTATACTGGAAATGAGCCCAGATATCTGTTGTGCCGTGGGCATGGGTAACAGATATCGGAGTAACCTAGGTCAAGGAAATTAGAATGCGATAAAAGCATGTATTAGTGCCTGAGAAGGACTAAGGACTATATGCTGATTAACCGGGCAGACCAATTTCCTGTAGGTTATATAGATACAGAATTCCAATCTAGATAGGAGCATATATAAATATTCCTCAGGTTTTGTGTTTACTTTTAGGAGGTAGGACCATAGTATAGTAGAGTGTTGCACAATGTCTGCGTGATGGACCCCACTATGGATGCTGGATATTCTGGCAGCCTGTGAGGCAGCCAATATAGCTATATGGTTCAGATACCTCAAGATGAACTTTGATGTGATTCCTGGTTTGCAAGGAACAATCACATTTGATGTGATTAAAATGGTACAGTTGCAAACTCGAAGGAATCACGAGTTCATAGGGCAAGTAAACACATAGAGCACAAGTACCACCCAGAAGAGGAATAGCTGTCGTTGCCTAGATTGCATTAGAGGATAACTTAGGTGGATCATTTCACTAAAGCCTTGGTAGCGAGAGCTTTTAGGCATGTGAACGATCTAGAGGTTAGATGAATGACATTTTGAAAATAGCAAAGTCTTTGAGTATAAGGGGGAGATTGATAGGATGTATACCGAAAGACTTGCTTTTGGTTAGGATATATCTATATTCTAAAGCGAATCAGAAAATCACACAGTGCATGTTTACATTAGTATGTGCACAACCGTCTGATGCTTGGCATTGAAGATAACATGGTGCGTTGTGTCGCACAGAAGCTCATGTTATCAAGATCCTTGCCGAAGCATAAGAAAGAGGCTCACAACCGAGATGGTGTTGGACAAACTATCGGGATGGTTGTAGTGTAATTAGGTGTGGTTTATCTTAACCATAGAATTACACTAGTGTACTTTGTGTACATTGAGTAGGACCAAATGAGAGGTCATCCAATTTTTGTACTGACTTCGTAAATTGGAATAGACCTCGGATTGATATTATGGAGTACGATCTCTTAATCCCAAAATAATGACGAGCATATATTATTAATCATTATCTCTTTGATTTACCAATGGGCGATATCTATTCTGTTAGATCGATAAGCCCGGTAAGTTGGGAGATAATATTAATAATATGATGTGACGTTGATTATTGACGGAATCCGTGTGTTGGTGAGTCGGTATGATGATGCCCCTTGGTGAGCTCAAAAAGGTCGTCATGTCAAATCTTGCAAGTGGACTATGGTCCGACATGTTGAAAAGGATGAGTGACACTAATCAAGAATCAAGAGGATAATTAATTTAATTATCAGTAAATTAAATTAATTATTGGGCATTCGATATCTTAAACACGGGGAGATGGACGACTCGTAATAGGTGGAGCTCATATGAAAATATGAGGGTTGGTGAGGAAGTACAATGGGATCCTTTAGTGGAATTGATCTCCATAAATGGATCGGGTTTGGATCCATTAGCGGGCCAAGAACCAACTCCTCCTCATGGTCCCTATCTTAGCCCAATAAACACCCCACAGGAGTCATGATACAAGGCTGGTTAATTAAGGAATTAATCTCAGATTAATTAAGTTATTAATCTCTGATTAATTAAGGAATTATTCTCTGATAAATTTTAGAATTAATCCATAATTAATTGGAAAAATTTTCCAATTAATCCCATATATATATAACCTCCCTCCCTCTCTCTCTCTCTCTCTCTCTCTCCCTCCCTAACTCTCTTCCGCCTCCTCCCTACAGCAAACCGACGCAAGGAAGTGGAGGGTTTTCTTCCCTCCTCTCTTCGGCTCTTCTCTTATAAGATCGCTGCCAGCAATCCAAAGCCACCGGCGGAGCTTTCCTTTGCCGGTTTTGGTGGGCAGCGAGGAGGGAGGAGGCGTGGGTTGCAAGCGCAAGGGAGGAAGGCGGCGCCGGCAAGTAGAGTTGAAGAGAACCCTTGGTTTTCATCACCGATCTTCTTCTTCTCTTCCAAACCTTCTACTGCGGTGATTCACTGGACAAGGAGAGTTCTGATCTCCTTAGTGGCTCACGGAAGCAGGGGAGGAAGAGGGTAGTTGCCGGCGAGAAGAACTTCTCCCTTTTGGTGTTTGTCGCCTGCAAAGGGAGAAGGCGAAGGGACTCTTCTTCCTGGTGGTGTTGCTGCCGAGAGATAGGAAGTGGATAGAGAGGTTGGTGTGGGCTGTGGTGAAGGAGAGGAACTCATCCTCTTGGCTTCATCACCTCCTCCTTGAAGGGTCGCCGGCGGCAAGCCAAACCCTAGCTCTAGGGTTTAGCGTTTGGCGCAAAGCAAGGAGGAAGAGGAAGGACTAATTCAAAGGTCTTGGTGACTCCGCAACTTGGCAGATCGTCGCCCACACGACATCCAGGTGGGGAAGGTCATAAGGTAGAAGACTGTGAGGTAAACGGCGAGGTATAATTCTCCCGAGCTCCGTCTTTTCTTTTCATATGTTTAATTGTGCCATGTTTTATTTAGCTCGTCATTTCATGCATGTTAATTTGTTATTTTGATTTATGATCATAGATAATAATTAATTAACTGGACCCCGAAGATAAACACAAAAACCAACCATCCAAATAGTCGTCTTTTCCACGATTAATTAATACGGCAAGTTACAAGGCTTTAACCTCGGTTTTGGCTAAGTTGTAACTTGGATTAATTAGCAAGACGACAAGTCGGTCGTTAGAGGGGCGGGTCTCTATTTGGATTAAATTTTTAATCCGTAGATATAGAGAGGTCTCTCAGATATGACCCTGTGGTTGTTTTTGAAACTGCCATGCCATACCTATATAGGGGTCAGGTACATCGTCTGTCCAAGGATTATGACCAAATTGGCTCACGACAGCTGTCCTTGGCAGGGATTGAGTGTCGGCAGGGGGTGATGGCCTGGAGACAACGCTCTGATTCCTCCAGTTCTGATGAGGAGGCTACGCCTGCTGCTGCTGGGGTGACACAGGAGGAGTTCTCCCTACTACGGGTAGACGTTCATGGACTGAGGGAGGACTTCCACACATTTTAGCAGCACCAGGTTGGTATTGATGGGGCGATTCACGGCCTCACTGAGCAGTTCCAGAGGTTCCAGCAGAGGCAAGATGAGATATATGAGATGATTCAACACTGGAACCTCATGTATCAAGCCCCTCCTCCTCCTCCTCCAGGCGATGACATGTGATTCAGCTAATTTGATGAAGAGGGTGTTGAGAGTGAACTTAGATCGAACTTATTTTATTTATCTCTCAAACACATATTTTGGCATTGTAATATTTGATAACTTCGGGGCTATGGCCCTTGTGACACTTGTTTTTATGCCTTATGGTTACATGAAACTTTCAATCCATGCTTTGGTATTATTTATAGGAATTTTCAATTCATTGCTTGATATTGCTTGTATTAAATGATATGATCTTGCTATTATGGACATAAAGAAATTTGCATGTATATGTATATGTCTAGAGGTAAGGGTTGAGAAGGGGGGAGGGTTTATCATGTACCTTATCTTGAGGATATATATAATGAAAAGGGGAGATTTGAAGCAATTCTATGTTAGAAATGGTATAGGATAGGCTTGACAAACACATAGAATCAAATGTAGGCTTGAGAGTTGATACAAAATGATACATTTTCAATGAATTGGAGTTTGTGTCAAAAGACAAGCATATTTGGTATTTTTCATGAAACTATATTTTTCTAGGGTAGAATATATCCTAACAAATATGCTTGCAAAATTTTAGAATTTTTTGAATTTTGTGGAATTTTCTAGGGGTTTCTGAATTTGGTCTGAAAAAATTTAGAATTGCAGTGTATCAATCAATTGCCCCTGGGCAGTCGACTGATCTTTCTGTGGGTTTGCGAAATGAAGGCACCAGTCGACTGATGCTGGATCAGTCGACTGATCCTTCGGGTTGTTGATTTCTGTTGATTTTTCAGAAATAGATTGGGTTCCTGTTGACACTAGGGTTAAGATTGCTTGGGGCAATCTTTTTGATGGTGTCAAAGGGGGAGAACTTGTGGTGTTAAGTTAGGTTTGACTTAACTTGGTATTATGAAAAATTGAAAATTAAGTGGAGGGCATGTTTATGTCTCTTAAGTGCTATGTCTTTAATTTTCAATTGTATTGTTGTTGTTTTACCTAACTTAGACATATTGCCACATATCAAAAAGGGGAAGATTATTGGGGCAATCGACCCAAGTATGATCGGGAGGATCATGGGTTTTGATGTGTGTATAAATATGATTAAGTTAGAGTTTCATGTTAATCGAATATGTGTATGTGAGTGTGCAGGTTTGCAGGATACACATAGACTTGGTTGGATGTCTTCAGGTACGGTGAAGGGTGGAATTGAGGCAAGCCGTGGGCTTGTGTGCGCATCCGAGGGACCATGGACAAAGCAGGGACGATGAGCCGAGGGAAGCAGACTTCGAGGCATATGTGAAGGATGGCATGGAGGCAAGCCGAGGGTTTGTGTGCGCATCTGAGGGACGAGGGCCAAAGTCGAAGAGGGCTTGAAGGCAATAGGTCGAAGCTGCTGGAGCAGGGACGATGAGCCGAGGGACGCGGACTTCGAGGCATGCGTGAAGGATGACATGGAGGCAAGCCGAGGGCTTGTGTGTGCATCTGAGGGACGGGAGCCGAACACGAAGAAGGTAACAGATCGAGGCTTCTGGATGATGAGGCAACCAGGTCGTGAGGGTCCGAGTGCTGAGGGAATTGTACTCGGGAACTAAGTCGTAAGGGTTCGAGTGCGGAGAGAAATATACTCGGGAATGGTAACCCTGGACATAGGGATGGACTAGTCGACTGATCCAGGATCAGTCGATTGGTGTGACCAGAATTTGAAGAGTCAGGCTGTGACTTTCGAATTCGAAAATACCAGTCGACTGGTACTGGACCAATTGACTGGTAACGGTCATATTCAGGCTTGAGCTATATTTAAGGGAGGTCGTTTATGGCTGTTTCTCCTTGGCGAAACTTGCTTGGTTAAAGCTGGTTAGTAGCCTACAGTACTCAGGGATTGTCCAAGGTTTGTGGCGAGGTTTCTCCACCTACAAGGAGTGACAAGAGCTAGCCGGAGGTGCTCCGGGGAATCATCCATCGAAGGATCGGGATCGTCCACCTTACGGACAGCCGTGGAGTAGGAGTTTCATCTACGAACCACGTAGATTGGTTTGTGTTAGCTTTGTTTTAGTTTTTATTTAGTATTTCTGCTTGCGCATGCTAACGTTGTAGGTAGAAAATCGAACGAAAGCTATTCACCCCCCTCTAGCTTAACGGTAAGATCCTAACAGGTTTGGGCCTGTCTTTTCATCTCTGGTGTCCACTTCTCCTTTCAAGATTTCTCCATTTTCAGTTGGAGGGGAATAACCCCTTTTGATGCTAATCCATAGGTCAATGTCAGCTTTCAAAAAATACTCCATCAACTTTTTCTAGTTACTGAAATCATCGCCGTTGAATAGGGGAGGTCAGACGGTGCTATACCCTTCTAGGTAGGAGTTCGACATTTTAGCAATGCAAAAATTAAATTCAAGAGCATTTACAAGACTTTCATCTTTGGATTAGTAGTGTTGTATAAAAATAAAAGAATGCTATATGAGAATAAAAAATAGTGCAAAGAAAGATCGTCAGATCTTTCAGAGCAACCTGGCTCTGACACTAATTGTAAGATTGTTGGAAACCGAAAGAGAAGGGGTGAATCTCGATCGTTCGAAATCTTTCTTTTTCCTAGCATAAAACAAAAACAAAGTAGAGTAAGCAGCGGAAATTAAATAACTCATTGTCTTTCACTTGGTTCGGAGCCTTCAGCGACTCCAACTCCAAGGCCTGCAGTCCTCGACTGCTCTCAATGGGCAATCACTATAATCCTTTTCTCCAAAAACCTTTCAAAGAAAGCAATTTCGTACAAGATGTAAGGAAGTTAGTAACAACCTATTAACTCCCTTTATGATGTAAGTATAGTACGAACAGAAAAGTAAATATACTGACACTATAAGGTAGGATTGAGCGTAGCATGTCGATTATCTTCTTGGTGTCGTAGTAGTAGAATCTGAGCACTTGGTTGACGTAGAGAATGAGTGTACAGCGAGTGGAAGAGTTGATCTGAGCATTGTTCTTGAGCTCCTTATATAAGGCACGCTCGGTTGACTAAAAATCGTTTAGTCAATGAAACCTATCAGTCGACTGAACCTCCTATTCAGTCGATGGATCCCTACACCTTTCCTTGTATTCGCTGCTCAGCTATACTCAACTATCGTTGTAATAAATGTGATTCGTCGACCAATCCTCCTGGTCAGTCGACGGATAAAGCAACCATATATGTCTCCGTCGACCGATCCCCATCATCCATCGACCGATCCTTTTGAGTATATTGTATCTAGCGTAGTCTGGTTGGTTCAGTAGATTGATACTTATGTTCAGTCGACCGAACCTCTGGTCAACTAATTTTGACCGATCTACATGAAAAGTTAGGACAACAATAACATATAAAGGAGCTAACCCTACAAAATAGAGTTAGCACAAGTATATATGAAAGTATTCATGAGTAATTGATAGTAGTAACTGTCCTGATCTCAATTTAGAAACTTCCATAGATTTCTCTATTTGGATCAATGCCTAAGGCTATCTTGTCGAGACATGACCTCACAACACTCTCCTCCAAATGCTTACCTTACTCACCTGCTAGACATCGGGTCTCCCAGACCTACCTGGACTTCCACTTGCTCGATATCGGATCCTCTAGACCTACCGAAACTTCTTACCAGATGTTAACCCATCTGGACTTCAAGCCTGATTTCCATGATCTGTCAAAACTTCTGCCTAGCCCAACAAGGACTTCACTGAGGTAATCTTCCTACACACTAGATCAATACATCAGATAACAACAAGACTTAACTGTGAATCTTTGGTAACATCAAAACACGGGTTCAACTATGATGCATCTTGCACCAATATTTTCTTCTTTTCTTCATGGACTTGTAATGAACCCAAGAGTTGCTCTATTGTCATATCTTATAGATTCTTGGTCTTTTTGATAATTGTTGTAATACAATCAAATTTTCAATCCATTAACGATCGAAGAATTTTCTCAAGGATATTTATTTCTTCTAGTTTCTCATCATTTCTTTTTAGTTTATTGGAAATGGTAGAGATTCTAGAAAAATAATTAGATATTAACTCATCTTACTTAGTATGAAGAGCATCAAATTGATATCATAATGTTTGAAGTCATATTTTTTTTCACCTTTTCTTCTCCTTGATATGAGACTTGAAGCTTTTCTTATACTTGCTTGGCCGAAGTAGCATTTGAAATTTTCTCAAAATCATCCTCATCTAAAGCTTGATAAATGAGTAAGAGTCTTCTTATCTCTCTTTCTTAAATCTCTCATACTATCTTTTTCAATCGGAGATAGCGTCGAGTCATCCCACGGTTCATTGTAGCATTTCTTTATAACCTCTCAAACATCATGAGCTCCAAGAAGTGCTTTCATCTTGATACTCTAATTATCATAATTACTCGTCTTGAGCACTAGAACTTGGAAGAGAGGCATACCTCCATATCCATAGCTCTGATGCCAGTTTGTTAGAATTATGAATATGTAACAGAAGTTGCAATCTTGTTGAAGAGAAGATAATAAAAAAAATAAACAACTCAACTTAATTTCAATTATCAAAATGTTATATATTTATAGTTTTATTGGACAAGTATCAACTCATGTATTGAATTTAGACAATTTTATTTTATTACAAAACTTTATCTTTATCAATAATTGTCATCTTATCTTTTCATCATTTGTCACCCTATCAAATTCTATCTCTATCCACTAATTTTATTTTATATTTTATCTCTATATACTAATTAATATTCTATTCACAATTAAATTTAATTTGCAGCGTATTCGTGCTGAAACTTTTTTTCACTGTTAGACGCCACCCTTTCTGCAGTGCGTGCATCGCCCTCCTGCTTTAACATTAATTTACTGGTCACTTTCTCCTTCTCTATTTTGCTCATCTGGCGTGAAGGGTTGCAAATCCAAATGAGACCGTGAGTTTCCTGACGATCAAATGTTTCGATGAGCAGGGGCAGTGTAGGTAGGGGGCTAGCATGCATGAGCTGCTACAAATTCAGATTCAACGTTCCTTAATTCCGTTGGGGGGACCATTCGCGACATTTACATTCATTAAATAGTTAAAGCTGGTCTATGTTATTGGACCATCACGTAAAGATAAATATAGCTAGCTAGCTGCGGGGACCCCTACCGTTGCCTCGTTTCTTTGAGGAATTAAGTGGGCAATGCCAAACTCGGTAGATCGGCCCTGCGCTGGAGATATCTTTATCTCCTCATGAAAATATTTCTGACATTCTAAATTTAAAAAAAATAATTAACAAGATTGGGTAACATCAAATATTAGATCGGACTAATCTTATTGAAGTTTCTTATCCACCATCAGGATAAATCGGGTGGACGGTCTTGTAGCCCAACGTCCCATGGTTTACGTCCCATTTGAAAAAAAAAAAATTTATTATAAAATATATTATAATTAAGAATCAAACTGTGAATGATAATTAATCTATCTTTCCGCAACCATGGACATTCTAAATAAAATTTATCTATTAAGTGTCCATTCATTATTTATGGATTTTATTATTCGCTCATTTATTTTGTTTTTTATAATTAAAATTTATTTTTTTATTTTTCAATTTTTTTATAAAATCTATTTATTAACCACGTTTAAATAATTAAATATTATTAATATGTCTGTATTATAATACCCTTCTACATTGATTGTAATATCATTTGTGTGTTATAACTCTTACACATTAGCATCAATATGGATGTCCTAATGGTCATGCAGAAAACATCGTAATTAGCAGCCATTAAATGTAATAAATTATCAAAATATTTGTTATAATTAAGCATTTGTTATGACTTAACCTTAGAATTTTACTCTATCACAGATGGCCATAAATAGGGATGAGTATTCGATTAAAATCGAACTGAACCGAATCGAATAGATCGAAAATCGAATAAACCGAAATTTTTTAGAAAAATCGAACCGACTGATTTTCATAATAAAAATCGAGAAAACCGAACCGATAAAATCTCGGATAATTCTGTTAAAGATTTAACCGAACTTTTAAAATTATATTCGATTTTAATTAAAAAACAATGATTTAATTTAATTTAATTATATTTTTAAATAAAAATAATTAAATTAATATTCTTATTCGGTTTATTCGGTTTAACCGAATTACAAAATTGAAAATCGAAAACCGAAACGAATTAACCGAAAACCGAATCGAATTTCGACAAAAAAACCGAAAACCGAATTAACCGAACCGAATTCCAAAATTCGATCGGTTCGGTTCGGTTAATTCGATTTTTCCGAATTTTTGCTCACCCCTAGCCATAAGAGAATTGTTGGAAAACTAAACCAAATTATATTATTAGAAGTCTAATCAAATTACATTGTTAATTGAATTATGTAGTGATTAATTATATTATATGCATAATTAAAATGAATTATGCATTGTCTAAAAAAAAATATAATAGTATATTTAATATAGGAAGAAACCAAATTAGTTTTGGACTTCCTTTATATAAGCTAAGTTATAGTATGAGAAAAAAATGATAGAAAAGTTAAATTGCTTCCTTAGTTATATTCCTCTTTGAATTCTTTATATTCCTCCACCATACCCAAGTGTTAATTATATCTTCACTCATGCCCCTGGGGCTTTGGTGTAGTGGTAAGGCAACTAGTCGCTATCCTAGGCATGCGCAATTCGATCCTCAGCTACGGCGTATTTACATAAATTTTCCCTCCAAATGGGGCGCGAACCCTGGGACGCTGGGCTTCTAGACCGCCCACCGCGAGTGCTTCCCGATTTACTCTGGTAACACAGGTTCGTCTGCTACCTAGTCCAATATTTTTTTAATTATATCCAGTGGCGTAGCCAGAAATTTTAATAAGAGGGGGTGAATTCAATAAATTAACAAAAATAATACAACACAAAAAATGTATAATAAAAGTCATATTTAGCTTCATATATTTTACAATATCACTCTTCGAGATTTCATACTTTGAAAATGTTGAATAATAGCATCATTATCAACGATATCAAATACATCTCGCTCAATATATGGTATCAAATAATCATTTACCATATCATCTCCTAACCGATTTCGAAGTGATGTTTTGATTATTTGCATTGCTGAAAACACTCTTTCTACAGTTGCAGTTGCCACAGGTAATAACAATGCTAATTTCAAAAGTAAATATACCAAAGGATACAGACGATGTTTCTTTAATTGAACCATCCTTTTAGCAAGCTGGCTAATCCCCACAATCTTAGAAAATTGATTGCTACTCCGCATATCAAAAATAAAGTTATCAAGTTGATGCTCAAGATGCATAACTCTCTCGGGGAAAAATCTGATGGATAAAACTCAGCAACTGAAGCAATTTTCTTTTATCATAAGCAGAGAATGAATTTGCTGGATCAAGACAAGTCATACATAACAACAATTCTGTGTTCACCTCGTTAAACCGACTGTTCAACTCTTGAAGTTGCAAATCTATCACTTCATAAAACGTTTCAACACGGTAATTGTGAAGATTTGTCCTTCCTTCAATATTTCGTCGTGATCTCCCATGGGAAAAGAATAAGTCTTCCATATGCTGGGTGACTATCTCATATTTAATACAAAATAAAGAAACTTCATTCAGTAATAAATCCCAACCATCATCTCTCATGGTTTGCAATTGATGTTTGCTTGATCTTACAAGAATTATGACATTTACAATGTCTTGATCTTTTCTTTGTAAAGCTTGTGATAAATCATTTGTGATTCCCAAGATATTCTTCATTAAGTGCATCTGAAATATAAACTCATATTTTCTAATCAATTCCAACAGATTATTTGCTTGTACCCTTTGCTTATGATCTTTTCCCTCCTCTTTAACAAATAAAAGGACATCAATAATTGAAGGATACAAGCATATCAAACTCAACAATGTATTATAATGTGAACCCTAATGTGTACTCCCAGCTCTTTTTAATGTTTTCTCTTGATTCATACCTTGTCCAGTGAAGATATCACCATTATAAATTCGTTTAATAACTTTTTCAAATTGTTTCTCACGAAGTATGTCTCTTCACTTGCATGATGCTCTAACAATATTGTTTAATTGTGCAACAATGTCAAAAAAGTAGAAATTTTCATGTGATTTTCAGCAACAACTACAAGTGTAAGTTGCAGTTGATGAACAAAACAATGAACATAATAAGCAAACTTATTCTCCATCATAATTAAGCTTTATAAGCCACTGAATTCTCCTCTCATATTTGTAGCTCCATCATATCCTTGCCCTCGCAAATTAGAAATAGATAATCCATATTGACACAACAAAGAATCAATAGTAGTCTTAAGTGATAAGGCAGTAGTGTCTCTTACATGCACGATGCCTAGAAAGCATTCAACAATATTTCCCCTTTCATCTACAAACTGTAAAGCAACTGCCATTTATTCTTTAACAGATATATCACGAGCTTCATCAACCAATATAGTAAATAATTCATCACCAAGATCTCCAAGAATAGAATTAGTAGTTAAATAGGCAATAGATCTGATAATATCTTGTTGAATATCAGGCGATGTCAATTTGAGGTTTGAGGGAGCATTGTCAGTGTAACTCTATTGATATCCTCATTATGGTCAGCAAGAAATCTTAATATATAGTTCCAAAAAATTACCCTGATTGAGTGAGTTTGTTGATTCATTATGACCACGAAATGCTAATCCTTGACGCAAAAGGAATCTTATGCAATCAATTGATATTGTCAAACGAATACGATAATCGGTAGCTACCTGACTAGATTGATTGACCAAACATGTTTCAATATATTGTTTTTGATTCATCAAGTCATAAGCTGCCATCATACACCTATTGTGAATACTGCTCTGATTTCTAACATGTTCATGAAATTTTTCCTTCTTTCTCCAATTTTTAAATCCCTCGGTAACAAAAGAATCTCCACCACTTTGACCACTATGATCCGCTTTGAATAAATAACAAAAAAGACAAAAGGTTGCGTCTTTTGCAATGCTCTATTCTAGCCAATTAGGATGAAGACTAAACCATATAGCTCGAAATCTTCGTTTCTCCTTTGAACAAGACCGCTAAGGAAGTTCATAATTCTTAGGCTGAAACAGACCTTTTTGCAAATAGTAACGTCTAACAATCTCCCTTTCATTAATATTATACTCAAGGATATGCTTTCTTAGACCAGGATCACTAGGATACTCATTTGAGTCAACATTAAGAGGAGGTGGTGGAGGAGGCGGAGCAGGAGGTGGTGGAGGAAGATATGATTTGTTTGAAGTAGGTTCATCACGTATTTTCTTAAAATACCTCAACATTGCTATTTCACCTGATTGATCATCAACATAATATTTTAGAAACATAATCACCTAATTTAATGATTATCATTTTCCAACAATTCATATTAAAAACAAATAACAAACGAAATTGATAAAACTAACTTAAGAGTGAATGATCATTTATTTTTCACATATATTGATAGAGATATTAAGTCAAATCAAACATCAAATTTGATTGTCAATAAAATTAATCATATTAATATAACAAATCAAACATCAAATGAATGGAAGATTTTAATATATCTGTAAACATTTGACATACTTGACTAGCAAACAAAATCATAAATATATGTAAAATTAACACTATAAATTTTTTAAATACTTAAATCAGTAATGGAAAGAAATCAAGTAAGAAAATTTTACCTCAATAAAAACGTTTATTGTGGAGCGACGACGAAGCAATGATGATAGCCTTAGTAGCAAACGACAACGGCGCTAGCAACGACGTGCGGTGTGCCACGACAACAATGTGGATGACAACGAAAATAATATGCGATGGAAGCTTTTGAGCGTAAAATTAGGATTAAAAAAACTATAATGGAAATTAGGGGAGAAAGAAGAATTTGAGATAAAGAAAAAAAGAAAGGGAATTAGAGGAGGAAAAAAGAAAAAGGGAGAGGGGAAAAAAAGGTTCGATGGGGAAGGGGGAAAATTTTCAAGAAGGGAAAAAAATCGTCGGCGGCGGCGTGTGAAAAAACTCAAAAGTCAGCGTGATAAAACAAAGAGCGTGAGAAACGGCGTGAGAAAACACAAAAAAGAAAGAAAAAAGGTTTTCATTGGGGTTTTCTAATAAAGTCTAGAACTTTTTAAATTTTATAACTAAGTCTTTTTTAATTTTTTTCCATAATATTATTTTTTTTCTCCAAAATTTAGGGGGGGACCCCCTCCTCCCCCCCCCCCCCCCCCCCCCCCCCCCAACGTCGCTACGCCCCTGATTATACCTTCAATTAATATCAGAATTTTTTTTTCAAGAAGAATGGCAATCAAAAATATTACTAGGATGATAATTGAACTAAATGTTCATGAACTAGTTCGATGTTCGGCTTGGTAAAACTTATTTATGTTCGTTTAATACATATAATGTCAATTAAATGAACAAATTTGAATAAGTCATTAAACTAAATAAACAAGCTCAAATATATATGTGTTCAACTCATTAATATTGTAAATAATATTCATAAATAGTGATTAATGTTCATGAACAAAGCTAGTGAATCATGTTCATTAATAAAATTTTCATCAAAAAGATAAAATAACTAAATAAAGGAACATTCAAAATAAATAAATAAACTTATATTATCAACGTTAATAACCAATTAAACAAGTTTAAAATTATAAAATTTCCAAAGTTTAAAATGAGAGCTCAATAACATCTAAATGAATCAAGGTCAAACTCATAAACAAGAAACCAAGCCAAACTTCAATAGTTTGTTTAATAGCTTTGTTCATTTTAGGCTCAACTCAGCTTAGCTCAGTTATCTTATCAAATGAGCTTGGGTCGTTTACAACCCTAAAGATTACAACTCCATTTCCACATACTTTTAATGGAAAATATTATCATTATTGGAGCAACAAATTTAAATTTTAGCTAAAAGCATTTGGTTTATGGAATATATTCAATAAAGGGTTTATTAAATCTAAAAATGAAGAATCCTTGAGTGGCATCGAAAAAAGAGCATTGGTGGAGAATCAAAAGAATACCAATGCTCTCAATCAAATTAATCTTGCAATAGACAAAGTGGTGTATGAGAAAATATGCAAGGTAAATACATTGAAGCAAGCTTGAAAAATTCTACAAAAATCTTATGAAAGTGATGAACAAGTGAAGAATGTTTGGCTTTAAAGTTTGTGATTAAATTTTGAATAAATAGAGATGAAAAAACATGATAGTGTTGTTGAGTATTCACAAAAGTTGGTTCTAGAGTGAATCAAATAGTTTTGAATGGGAAAACATTAGTTGATTTGAGGATTGTACAAAACATACTTCGTTCTCTTCTTTAAAAAAAATTAGTTTGTTACTTTTATTGAGCAAATAAGATATCTAAAGAGCATGATTTTGGAGGATCTACAAGGAGTTCTGAAAGCTCATAACGTGAAGATTAATTTATTATTTTCCTCATTACAACAACTTAATCAAGCTCTCAAATTCTAAGTTTCTATTGGAGGCCATAGTTTATCCTATCGCAACTGGGGCAAAATTTTCAGAACATGGTGATTCTAATTCTCATAGAAGAGGAAAAAATAATTAATAATACTATCAAATTTAAATTTCAAAGAGCTATCAAAGGAGATTGTGGTTATCAAAGAGACTGAAGTCACGGTTATATTGAGTGCAATTATTGCCATAAATTGGGATATAATGCTATAAATTTTTGGCATAAAAAATAACTAACAAGAAAAATGGATATATCAAGTGCAGTTATTGCCACAAATTTGACATAAAATTGTAGATTGTTGGTTTCAGTGAGAAGACAACAAGAAAATAAATTTAAGAAAAAAACTTTGTTGCTTTCTTCTCAAGATAGAAGTTGATGAAATGTGATACTAGATAGTGGGGCTAGCAAACATTTAATATGTAATAAAAAATTTATTATTCAATTTACCTTTATTTGATCATGATGAAGTAATGATTGGTAATGCTAGTACTCATGAAATTGAAGCAATTGCTGAGATCTATTTCAATTTAAAATTTGAAAATATTGAGAAATATTTCAAGTTTAAAAGGTAACTTGCTTAGTGTTGGTAATCTCATGAAGAAAGTATGTGATTTTTTTGGTAATTCAGGTTCCAACTCTTACGATTTGACTAATCTTGGAGATGACTAACTCGACCCCACGAAAATTTTCATCGACCACTAGGGATAAATCGAGAAGCATAAATGGGCCACGATATAAGTTTTTCAAACTTCTCAGATGTATTGTGCCCTAGGTGAAATTTGAATTCTTATTGCTTAGGGAGAGCATCCCAGCTCTTGCCATCACACTATAGGCCCGAGGGCAAGAAAGGATATGATTTGCATTGCATCATATTGCTTATGCTATATGGAAAGGTAGTTAGATTATTGCAAAGATTTGTATGACCTCTAAAAATTTATTTGCACTCAAACATGAAACCACAAATTTGTATTGTTATGCTACTCTTGATAATAAGGATTTAAGATTGTGACAGGATAAGTTTGGACATTAGAATTATAGAAGTTTAAAGTTATTATCAATAAAAGAGATAGTCAGAGGATTGTCAAGATCGACTAAGTTGAAGAAGTTTGTGAAGTGTGTCACCTTGGAAAGTAACATAGAGATCTATTCCCATAACAGGCATCTTGGAGAGCAAAAAGACCAGTAGAGCTTGTTCAATTTGACCATTATGGAAATATGCTAACAAAATCACTTGGTGAAAGAAAATGCTTTATTACTTTCATTGGACTTCATAAGGAAGTTATGGATTAAATTTATCAAAGAAAAATACAAGCATATTAAGCTTTTAAAGATTTTAATCATGCAGTTGAAAACTATACCATGCTATATATCAAAACTTTGATAAAGGACTATAATGGCGAATATCTTTCAAATGAACCTAAAAATTATTTTAGAGAACATGACATAAGACATGAGTTGATAGGTCATTTTACACCAGAATAAAATAGTGTAAGTTAATGAGAAAAAAAATGGAACCATTGTTGAAAGTATGAGATACATGCTCAAAGGGAAAAATTTTACCAAATGAATTTTTGGAAAATGTTGGTTCTTGTGCAAGTTATCTTTTTAATCATTCTTCAATAAAAAGTTTGAACATTACACACCACATGAGGCATAATATGGAAGAAATCCTGAGATTCAACATTTAAAGGTGTTTGGGGGAGAGCGTTTCACTCATTCCAAAAGAAAATAGAAACAAGTTTGATAATAAATTTGAAAAGTGTATCTTCGTTGGATACAAAGCTAGAAGCAAAGCCTACAAATTATATAATCTAAAGACCAAAAAGAGTCAACGTTTAGGGTGAATGATGAGGGGTGGGGTGAAGCTCCCTTTAGAGAGAAAATATCTCCATTCTCTCCTCGGGAAGATGATGAAAGTTGTTGGAATCAAGGCTGAGAGACTAGTTGGTAGGGTGGAATTGGACTACAGGGTCTACTAGAGCAGGTAGAGGGTGTTGGTTCAGGGAGTACCATATTAAATCTATATTTTCATGATAAGTTTATAGTTAGATTATTTGAGGATCTGATGTGTGTGTTGTAGGAACGAGTAGAGCGATAGAGGAGGAGGGAGTAGTGAATAGCACTCATTCTCTTTTTTGTATAAATCTAGTTGAAAAAGACTAAAACACGAAGCAAAATAAAGTTCAAGTAAAAAAACAATGTTAACACTGTTTGTTTTTACTTAGTTCGAAGTTTGTGATAGCTTCTACTCCAAGTCTCACGATCCTTGATCTTTTACTTTGGGCAATCACTAATAATCCGGAATGAATACAAGGATGCAAAAGTTAAGTACAAAATGAACAATATACCAACGATTATAGAAATGAAAGTCGAAGCATCATCGTCGGAGTAGCGTTATGGCATCATTGAATGATCTTTTGGGTAGCACACAAGAGCAAGAACGTAGAATGATTGATCCCCAACGTACTGGTCGAAGGCCCTTTATTATAAAGAGTGTCCTGGGAGCCTATATAGCCATACGGGCACCCCCATTGTGATGATGTGGTGGCTGCTCGTTGCAAACTGACAAGGAAACTCTTTTCACTCCCGGGTGCCTGTATCAACCGGGACACCTGATTTATGATGTGGGCTGACCACTATGCACATGCCAGCTCAACTCTAGCTCAGCTGAACCCCAACTGTGTCAAAGGCATCCCGGGTGCCTGATGTGTTTGGTTTCCCAACATAAACCCAACACTTCTCTCCCTTTGCCTAACATCAAAAAGACTCCAACAATATCCCAATTATTGGATCTATTAAACCCCAATGACCATAAACAATGTGTACTAGCCTCCCATACACTTGTTTTGCATCATTTGGACACAAACCCAACTGCTAATACAAAATTCAGCCTTTACCAGTCGACTGCCCAAATTGGCAGTCGACTGATACTCTGAAATCTAGAATTTTAGCCTTTTCTGACGAGTTTCAGAAATGCACTAGAAATTCCACAAATCTCCAAAAATTCCCAAATTTTGTGAAGACATTAGTGGTACTCATACCTACTTGGAAAAAATACATTCCAAAATGTATCTATCACCATTCTCAAGTTTGATACAAAACCCAAAACTTGCAAAAATGTTCACTCAAACCTTAACCAAAAGTCCTAGTTTTGGTTTCCCTTTGATGTCCCTGCCCATACCAATCCACAATGCATCCCTAGCATTGATTTATATAACATTTGCATATCAAAAACCAACCTTCATGCTATATGACCCCAATGTTATATTTCCATGTATGAAACTCAAAAACACCGTGCCAAAATCCAAGACTTGAGACTCAAGTCCGTCTCCAATTCTTTTGGCACACTCCATGGTCCATCTAGACCTCTAGGAATACCCCCTCCCAAGGTCCATTTACCATATATCCCAAAGGCTCCTAGAGCTCCCCCTTGAGCTCTTAGCCCTAGCCACCTCCCTAGGTGACTCAACAAACACTAGACACATCGGTGTTCCCCCGGTGACTCTTGGCCCACAAACTCAACTCTCTTAACCTCAGACACCTTGTCTTTGGTTAAGTCATTTCTTTGTCGTTTAAATGACACCCCTTTTCTATTTTTGGACTCCCCCTTCTTACCATAATCATATGCTACCCTAGCATATTTCTTTCCCGTATCCCAACCCCGATCTATCATTGGTGAGGTTTAAACCACCCAACACCATGTCTAGACCGTTTGATCCAATCGTGAATCTTTCTAGGGTCTTTTCTAAAGTATCAAGTCTTGCCCTCAAGTCTTGATTTTCCCTTTCTAAGTTTTGAACCTTTGAGTCCATGTGTCCACTTTGGACATTTCTAGACTTACGCTCCTTTCTAGGCACATTTCTTCCCTTCTTGGGATTAGTGTCATGATCCTTAAATCTAGAGGTCTTGGGTCTATCATTATGCATGCTGTTCCTAGGGTTTTGATCTACCTTGTTAACCCTAGTCCTATCATTATTTTTGAAGCTAAAATTATGCACCATTAAGTATTTTTCATGAATGTTAGCATGCATGGATGAGTGATTGATTCTATTTTTAACATTCATGGAGGAACTAGAATTTGAGTTTCATTTAAATCTAGAGTTAGGGATTACCTCCCTTACCCTTGTAGTCCCTCCTTGATGTGATCTTTGCTTCTTCTTTTCCTCCTTCTCCTATCTTCTTAAATACTCTATTTTCTTTAATTCTCCTTTTCTAGGGCACTTGGTGTGGTAGTGCCCTAGCTCTCCACACGTGAAGCATCGGATTTTCTTTTTCTTTTCTTGGGCTCCTCCATTCCTACAACTCATGTTAGTTTTAAAAGAACTTGAATTGACTGTAGATTTTATGTTAAATTCTGAATTTTTGAGGTTAATTAGAAATTTAGGGGCTTAGTTGTAATTTTTCAAACTTGATGGGTTTAATTGCAAAATGCCAAAAGTAAATATAAACCCTAAATCTTCCCTGCATTTTCCTATTTCCATATCAGTTTTCCCAATTCCCTTTTTGTCTCTGCCGACGCCGCACGAGCGGTTCCCCTCGACGCCGAAACCGACGCCGGTTCCCTCATCGCGCGCCGTTGCCACCCTCCTTTCTTCTTCGTTTTCTTCGTCTGCTCCGACACCCATGAACAGGAAGACACACTCATTTTTCTGATTTCGCCGCCGCCTTCTTGTGCGAGTTTACCGGACGCCGCCGTAGCTTTCACTCGCGGAAACCCTAATACCTTTCTCCGTTCTTGCCGGTCGTCACTCGTGACTCGACGATCTCTCCGCTTCGACCCCGATGGCGCACAATCACGGGTAAGGAATGTTTGATTTTTGGTTTGATCTTGAGTAGATTATGGTTTTATTTGGGTTTTAGAATTGGCCTCGACCCTTGGCTTGCTTAAGACCAAAATATTGTTGTGAGTATCCTGTTTTGGGAGTTCTATTTATACACTTGGGGCTGGGTTGGAATTTGTTGTGAGCCTTAGTAATATTTTTACATTTTGGAGCACGAGGGGTTCTCTAAATGCGGTACCATGAATCCAAATAAGGTCTTGGTGTTCTGATCTTGAGTCACTGATGCATGAGTTATGAGTTGGGTTCTTTTTGCCTAAGTTCTGAATGAACTTAATGATACAATAGTCTAGGTCATTTTGGGTAAAACCTCTTTTCAAGTGTTGGCGCCCTGAGGAGTTGTGCAAGCTAATTTGTTATTGTGTTTCATGGTGAGGAAGTTGGGTTGAGCCTAGGCGAAGCCTAACTTGAAAAGGAGTGCATAGTTATTTTGGATTTATTTATCTAGATGTTATAAGTAGGATTTGTCCTAATCTTGTTTAGCTAATCTATTAATGTTATAAATAGCTAAAAGTAGTCTTTGACACAGGACTTTGACCTTAGACTTGCACGGTTGATCGTAGAAGGATTTCTTCGCTTACGGACATCTGTAATTAAAGGCGGGTATTTCTCCTTTGTACTCGAGTAGTTCTTTTATCTTAAAGCATGGCTAGTTTATGTCTTATAGATTGCTTGACCTTGTTCTTTGTCGTTATTTATAAATCGCCGTTGAGACTTATTCTTCGTTGATCTTTGAGTATTCCTAAATTCGTATCTGTACAGTCCTCGATTGATTTTCTGATCTATAAAGTACCGCTTGTACGCGAGTACTTAGAAGTCCATTAAACACAGATAGGTTTATTTGGCATTAGAAATACCCTACCTAGTAGTGTAGGTGCATAATCGATGGTTTTGATTTTCGATTGATTGTATTGATGCATCGTGTATTCGTTGGACTTTATTGCATCGTTGTTTCTCCGGTTGTTCGTGCATCGTATACCATGCACCATACTTGCACGTTGCATACTAACGACTGTTGGCTTACATTTGGTTAAGTCGTCGTTAGTCATATTGTTGCTCGAGTCGCTCAACCACATGATGTCATGGTAGTGGTTAGAGTGCGAGTGTTTGTCCTGTCATGCCAGACAGTGACACCCTCACAGTTGTTTTTAGAGGGATGAGCTGTTGGTGGCTCACCCTCACCGTTGTTTATTTTTGAGGGATATTGTGTGATAGCTCCCCCCCGATGTACCGTGGGTTCGGAGTGTTGATTTTCCAGCATCCTGTCCACTCAACCACGCCTTGTGTGGTATTATTATTGTTGTTGTTAGTTATTGATGTTGTTGGAGTGGTACAGTTGTCACAGCCTTACCCACTCGGTCACACAGATGGGATGTGTTGACGGCTTGACTGGCGTCAGGGGTGACACATGTCATTGCATCATGTGCATACGTATTTCTTTTATGCATTTGTTTGTGTTTGATGCACTTATATGAGCTATGATTGTTGCATATGTATGACATGCATGTCTATCTTGATATTATTGTTGTTGAGTTGTCTATACATGCCTAGTGCTTACTCGGATTCTATGCTATGTCGTTTTACTATATGTTATGCATGATTAGGTAAATCTGATATTTCTTATGGACTGTACCTTTTGATTCTCTACATCGTTATCTTATTTATGTCATGTTTATTGTCTACTCATATACCCGCAGAGTCCGCCCGGACTCACCACCCCTGCTTCCCTTTTTGTTGTTTCAGATAGCAGGTAGTGGTATTGCTTGGAGCCAGGAGATGATCCAGTTGTCAGTCCCTCAGTCCCACCGTGTCGGTTTGGTTTAGCGGTTTCTATTTCGGTATTGTGTTAGTTTTCCGTATTTTATTTGTTTAACCGTGGTCGGACTGGTTTTACTATTATTATTTCAGAGACTTCTGAGTTCTCGTTAGATTGTGACTTTCTTCTGTGTTTAAGGTGGCTGAGCCACCCATTATTATATTGTTTCAATATAAACTGCGTGGATGTGTTGTTTACTTATTATTGTGATGCCAGCCGCTTGTGGCTGAGCTATATTGGTGAGATATATGTATAATTGCCTCATATTGTCCGTCGTACAGGGGAGATGTTGCCCGATTTTCGAGGAAGCATGTGCCTCTGGGGGCGTGACAATTTTTGGTATCAGAGCCAAGTTTTGCGATGTTTTGGTGTCTGTGGGTTGTCGAAGTTATTTTACGAGGTCTATTGGTTTTTTTTACGGATTTGGTTGTATTTTTGCGGAGTCATTTTCTCGACTTGGTTGTATTGGGACTTGGCAGCGACGGATTTCTCCAGGCAATGAATAGGTAAGATATATCTTTAATGGTTATCCTATTTGTTGTATACATTATCTTGTTTAAGGTTGCATAGACATATGTTCGCTGTATTAGTAACTTGGCATCTATTTTTATTACACACCCTACAATTTTCAGTCCTAGTCTAGTGTACTAAATATATGTACTTGCTTAGCCTCGTAGCATTAAAAGTTAGAGACATTCTAGGCATATGCATAATTAATCAAATTCTCGATTTAACCTTGTGTATCTCTTAGTAGGTATCTTGAGTAGATTAACAGATTGAGGTTCTCATGATGGCTAGAAAAGATAGTTGATCCATCATGTTCTTATGATTGGGATTTAGAGGTTTGGTTTCATATTATTGTGTGGTGTAAGATCACGTTTTATGGAACATCATGTGACTGGTTTTGATGTTGTGTTGTGAGTTTGTATTGAAATTAGTCGATTTGATTTTAAGAAGATTGATCGAGTTAGGAGTTGATTCATGGTGAAATAAATTTGGATTAAGACATATTGCTATTGTGAAATTCGATTTTTTTTTTGTGGTATTTATTTTTCTAATGGACCATTTAGTGGATATGATTTTATAGTTGGTTATTTAAAAGTTGTTATTGAGAGTGGCATTATATAATATATTATTTTTAGTCGGTCTATTGATGGAAGTATTGCTGATGATGTTATGGTTTGATACTTAGAGATTGTCCTTGAATTTTGATCCATGTGTAATAAATACTGTGAGAAAGAGTTTTGCTAGTTGAATGTTCGTTTTTGCATTCTAGTTGATATGTGTAGTTTTTGTTATGTACTATATGGATTCTTTTTGTTGGATCCATGTGTAGTTTTTGTTATGTACTATATGTGTAGTTTTTGAATGTGTAAACTATTCAGTGTATAGAATAAAATGCTAGTTGTAAGAGAGCATTGTGGATTCAATTAAATGATAGGTCGTGTAAGTTATTAAATGTGTGATGGTTAGAATGTTACTGTGTTAAGGCAGTGTGTTTCAGTTGAGAGCTATTTTCTTAGTGCTTAGTGCTTAATGTCATTGCTGAGTTTTGTGTTATACGAATTGGCTGTCTCTTCTAGGAACTTAAGTGCTTAAATGATTGTAGTATTGTGAAAATTAATATTGAGAGACGTTGAATTTTTGATGGTATGTTATGAATGACTTTATTGTTGGACAGGAAGTAATGAATTTGGATTGATGTTAAAGAATGAATCGAGGTTGATGAATCTCTGTGATGTGTTGTGTTTTGAGGACGTATTGGTGGATTTATGATGTTATGGGTAGTTAATTAGAAGTTACCTTTGATTGGTGGTTCACGGGCAATGTTGGTAGAATTAGTTGTTTACCATCACAGTTAGTAGAGGATCGAAATACGGTATTTCATGAGAGATTCTGACTCACGGATTGATAATACTTGATTAGATAACCTTAATGGTATAGTAGGATATGCGACCTATATGGATGTGAAAAGGATGGAGTTAGATGCTTATCATTCAGAATATCTATTGTAAGCAAATTCAGTAAGAGGTAAATGAATTCCATTGTCAAAGATTCTTACCAACCAAGACACTTTAGCGCTCCGAACATCCTCTTTGATCCTAGCCCTCAAATTTTGGAAGCTATAGGAATTGATAGTGTATTTAACTTAAAGGCCAGTTGGTACGTGCAAATAGAAAAGAGAGTATAAGGATACTGCAGAGTTGGATGGAAATTGCAACAATAAGAAACCTGATTTTAGATCCTATGTTTTTCCTTCCCTTCCCTCCCATACTGTAAAGAACTCTTGATTTCTAGTTTAGCTATTATAAACAATACCAAACTAATGTGGCAGAAGGTTGCAAATTACTTTAATATGCCATTTGTGGCTGGTAAAGGAACAGATGATATTCCAACATGGAAAAGGTTCCGGATGTAGGAAACTTTTCGTTCATAGCTATAATCCATTAGCCTATTTGCATATCACTGCATATATAATGCAACTTGTGACTAGCAAAACTCTACATCTCCTTATATATGCAATAAATTTACAAGAATGAGATTGGTGATTTTTGTTTTTGTCTGCAGATTAAATCCAGTGTTGTTTATGGAGGATTACTTCCAACACAGATTCAATTTTTATTATTATGTAGTATTACAATCATTAAAAAAAAAACTTTTGTATGGAGGTTGTGAGATCTGAGATCCTATTTAAGAATGATAACAGATTTATAAATTTGGAGTAGAGCATGTGATTCTTCAATTTTGTGCTTGTATATGATGTTTATTAGTTTAGAAGCAATTTCGTCAAGATTACATGTGTCTAGGTGATATCTACTTGTGGATAGAGTTAGCTTTAGGTGGGATATTATCAATTGCTTATTGGAGCTTATGGTTAGGAATCCTCAGAGCACAAGAAGATGTTGGTTGATGAATATCTAGAGGATAAAATGGGAGTATTCTGAGGTTTTGAATTCTGAATTTTTCTTTGGCATGTAGGCTTTTGTTCATACGATATTTGGTGGGTTGATATTTTTGAGTTGCGTTGATCATTAGGGTTGAATTGATTCGAGAGTTAATTTAGCAGTATGACATGCTATATGGTCCATTTAATCCTAACTGTGTTAATTTATACGAATTTGCTTCATCGGAAATTTGGCTACCTCAACCTGTTGCAAACGAATTGAGAATTAATTATAGTCAAGTTCTCAGGGTACTATCCTAGGTTCAAATCTTAAGCAAGGAACATTCTTGCAATCACCATGAGATGATGAGTCGTTGGATGAGAGGATGATATAGAAAGATGGTGGCCGTAGTGATGTTGTTGAGGTTACAAAAGTTAGTAGTGATATGTAGTGTGAGACATTCTGAAAAAAAAAAAAAAAGTGATGATTTAAAGGTTGCACGAGTCAGATTATAAGTGTTGAGGAATATAGTGGTTGGACAGAAAGTAGGCCGAAATCACATTACAGTAATTCGAGTAAGCTTGTAGAGTTCTTAATCAGTGATGTATTGTAATGTTAAGTTGTAGAGAGTTGTAGAAGAAGTAATGTGGGTGTGCAACTAATTTGAGAAGTAATTATTTTGTATCTGTTAGTTTTGTAGCGTGTGACTACAAAATTCGCTTGCGTGATGTTTAAACATTGAGTGAGGTTGCTTATGTTGTGGTGGAGATTAAACATCCTGGACTATATAGAGTAGATTATTATATGTAAGACTTGTTTTTTTATATATTTTGTGGAGGTAGTTGTTACTGTGAGGGTGTGTAGTGACGGTCTTAAGCTTAGATGTTCTAAGTGCAACCTCTTTTGAATGATTCTTGGTCTGGATTGCACCTCTACTTTTTTTTTTAGCTGGAGGTAACTTTCCTTCTGATTTATGTAGACAACAGAATGATACTTGTACTGTATGTATTAAAGGAAAAAGGAGGAATTTTATCTCGATCATGCCAATAAAAAAAAACCATAGTGAAAATAGCTTTGAAGCTAGATCCATTTTGAGGTCCTAATTGTCCTGTATAACATTAAGTCCGGTCTTGACAGTTCAAATATCACTTTCACGTTCAGATACTATCCATTTGCTAAACAAGAGAGCAAGGGTGAATTGTGAACAGGATCTTAGCCAAGCTTGCATGCAAATACAGTTTGACAGATGTATTACCACATCCACAATATAGGAAATAACACTCTGACTAAGTTGTGTCATATTTCTTTTGACATGCTCAATACTGTCAATATCTGTAATCATCAATATTTGTAATCACTCTTCATTTCGCCACCACTTAATGTAGTTGGCTTCCTGCACCACATTGTCTCCTGAGAAGTAAAAGTTGGAGATAGAAGATTTCTCGCCATATTTTAGTTTTGTTGTTCTGTTATGGAGGAAGACCTATACTGGTCTGTTCGGGTTAGAATTCTTGCCATAAGTTTTTCTGTGTGGCAGATCTGTGTTAAGAAAGTAGTTTGTTGTATTGGTGAGGTTTCACTAGATTTGTTGTGATTTACTAGCTAAATTTGGGGACCAAATTTTTGTTAGTAGGGGAGAATGTTAAATTCTGAATTTTTGAGGTTAATTAGAAATTTAGGGGCTTAGTTGTAATTTTTCAAACTTGATGGGTTTAATTGCAAAATGCCAAAAGTAAATATAAACCCTAAATCTTCCCTGCATTTTCCTATTTCCATATCAGTTTTCCCAATTCCCTTTTTGTCTCTGCCGACGCCGCACGAGCGGTTCCCCTCGACGCCGAAATCGACGCCGGTTCCCTCATCGCGCGCCGTTGCCACCCTCCTTTCTTCTTCGTTTTCTTCGTCTGCTCCGACACCCATGAACAGGAAGACACACTCATTTTTCTGATTTCGCCGCCGCCTTCTTGTGCGAGTTTACCGGACGCCGCCGTAGCTTTCACTCGCGGAAACCCTAATACCTTTCTCCGTTCTTGCCGGTCGTCACTCGTGACTCGACGATCTCTCCGCTTCGACCCCGACGGCGCACAATCACGGGTAAGGAATGTTTGATTTTTGGTTTGATCTTGAGTAGATTATGGTTTTATTTGGGTTTTAGAATTGGCCTCGACCCTTGGCTTGCTTAAGACCAAAATATTGTTGTGAGTATCCTGTTTTGGGAGTTCTATTTATACACTTGGGGCTGGGTTGGAATTTGTTGTGAGCCTTAGTAATATTTTTACATTTTGGAGCACGAGGGGTTCTCTAAATGCGGTACCATGAATCCAAATAAGGTCTTGGTGTTCTGATCTTGAGTCACTGATGCATGAGTTATGAGTTGGGTTCTTTTGCCTAAGTTCTGAATGAACTTAATGATACATAGTCTAGGTCATTTTGGGTAAAACCTCTTTTCAAGTGTTGGCGCCCTGAGGAGTTGTGCAAGCTAATTTGTTATTGTGTTTCATGGTGAGGAAGTTGGGTTGAGCCTAGGCGAAGCCTAACTTGAAAAGGAGTGCATAGTTATTTTGGATTTATTTATCTAGATGTTATAAGTAGGATTTGTCCTAATCTTGTTTAGCTAATCTATTAATGTTATAAATAGCTAAAAGTAGTCTTTGACACAGGACTTTGACCTTAGACTTGCACGGTTGATCGTAGAAGGATTTCTTCGCTTACGGACATCTGTAATTAAAGGCGGGTATTTCTCCTTTGTACTCGAGTAGTTCTTTTATCTTAAAGCATGGCTAGTTTATGTCTTATAGATTGCTTGACCTTGTTCTTTGTCGTTATTTATAAATCGCCGTTGAGACTTATTCTTCGTTGATCTTTGAGTATTCCTAAATTCGTATCTGTACAGTCCTCGATTGATTTTCTGATCTATAAAGTACCGCTTGTACGCGAGTACTTAGAAGTCCATTAAACACAGATAGGTTTATTTGGCATTAGAAATACCCTACCTAGTAGTGTAGGTGCATAATCGATGGTTTTGATTTTCGATTGATTGTATTGATGCATCGTGTATTCGTTGGACTTTATTGCATCGTTGTTTCTCCGGTTGTTCGTGCATCGTATACCATGCACCATACTTGCACGTTGCATACTAACGACTGTTGGCTTACATTTGGTTAAGTCGTCGTTAGTCATATTGTTGCTCGAGTCGCTCAACCACATGATGTCATGGTAGTGGTTAGAGTGCGAGTGTTTGTCCTGTCATGCCAGACAGTGACACCCTCACAGTTGTTTTTAGAGGGATGAGCTGTTGGTGGCTCACCCTCACCGTTGTTTATTTTTGAGGGATATTGTGTGATAGCTCCCCCCCGATGTACCGTGGGTTCGGAGTGTTGATTTTCCAGCATCCTGTCCACTCAACCACGCCTTGTGTGGTATTATTATTGTTGTTGTTAGTTATTGATGTTGTTGGAGTGGTACAGTTGTCACAGCCCTACCCACTCGGTCACACAGATGGGATGTGTTGACGGCTTGACTGGCGTCAGGGGTGACACATGTCATTGCATCATGTGCATACGTATTTCTTTTATGCATTTGTTTGTGTTTGATGCACTTATATGAGCTATGATTGTTGCATATGTATGACATGCATGTCTATCTTGATATTATTGTTGTTGAGTTGTCTATACATGCCTAGTGCTTACTCGGATTCTATGCTATGTCGTTTTACTATATGTTATGCATGATTAGGTAAATCTGATATTTCTTATGGACTGTACCTTTTGATTCTCTACATCGTTATCTTATTTATGTCATGTTTATTGTCTACTCATATACCCGCAGAGTCCGCCCGGACTCACCACCCCTGCTTCCCTTTTTGTTGTTTCAGATAGCAGGTAGTGGTATTGCTTGGAGCCAGGAGATGATCCAGTTGTCAGTCCCTCAGTCCCACCGTGTCGGTTTGGTTTAGCGGTTTCTATTTCGGTATTGTGTTAGTTTTCCGTATTTTATTTGTTTAACCGTGGTCGGACTGGTTTTACTATTATTATTTCAGAGACTTCTGAGTTCTCGTTAGATTGTGACTTTCTTCTGTGTTTAAGGTGGCTGAGCCACCCATTATTATATTGTTTCAATATAAACTGCGTGGATGTGTTGTTTACTTATTATTGTGATGCCAGCCGCTTGTGGCTGAGCTATATTGGTGAGATATATGTATAATTGCCTCATATTGTCCGCCGTACAGGGGAGATGTTGCCCGATTTTCGAGGAAGCATGTGCCTCCAGCTCAATTGGTATCAGGATTCATAAACTCTAGTACTTATCCTGGAGGTCTAGAGTTCGAATCCTGAGAAAGGCAAAAATCCACTGGCCAGGGGTGGAAAGACCTAGTGAGTAACGACACGGTTGTTGGTCGTCGACATCGGTTGTTGGTCGACGACATAGTTGGGCCGCCAAATGTTGATTTGGCCGCCAGGTTGTTGGTCCTACGGGCCTTTTTATTGTAACGACACGGTCCCTAGCTCAATTGGTATCAGGATTCATAAACTCTAGTACTTATCCTGGAGGTCTAGAGTTCGAATCTTGAGGAAGGCAAAAATCCACTGGCCAGGGGTGGAAAGACCTAGTGAGTAACGACACGGTTGTTGGTCGTCGACATCGGTTGTTAGTCGACGACATAGTTGGGCCGCCAAATGTTGATTTGGCCGCCAGGTTGTTGGGCCTACGGGCCAGGTTGTTGGGCCTATGGGCCAAGTTGTTGGGCCGCCAAATGTTGATTTGGCCGCCAATGGGTTGAGGGACCGTGTCGTTACATTTTACCTCCTTTTTACCTTTTGGGCAATTGTCCTTGTAGTGCCCCTTTTCATTACACCCAAAGCATGTGATATGGTCCTTGGCTCTTGCTTTCGTGGAGGTTGGAGCTTCTTATTCAACTTTTGATAATGTGGATGCCTCCTCTTGATCCGGTACGGTTGAGGATCTCTCCTCCCCCTCAATTCGTGAAATCGATACCTCCTCTTCTTCTCTTAAGGAGGTTGATGATCTTTCACTCTTTCCCTCACTTGATGATGTAGATACTTCCTTGTCTTCTTCTTCTTCTTGACTCATTTGACCTTGTGTAGGACTTTCATGATATTCTTTCAATTAGCTCCACAATTCACATGCATTTTGGTATGCCCCTACACAACTCAGAATTTTGTTAGGCACAATATCAATCAATATACCCATTATCTTTTCATTTGCCCTTGCTTATTCTTGTTGCTCTTGATTCCAATACCTAGGTCTAAGCCTCTTCTCGTGCTTATCCTTTGGAATCTCATATGGCTCTTCAAGCGTGATTCGACATGCCCACTCCATCCCGAACCAAATCTTGATCCTTGCCCTCCAAAAGTTGAAATCTTGATGATCGTAGGGCGGTGGAGTGTAGATGTCTTCCCCCAATTTATCTTTCATGTCTTTCTTCCTCTAGCGTGTGCTCCCTCGGCGGTTAGTCCGATCAAGAGCAGTCCTTCGCTCAGATACCAATTGTAGGATCGATTGTGTTTGCTAGAGGGGGGTGAATAGTGTTTCTTCGGATCTTCTTCTTCCTACGTTGTTAGTTGCACAACGGAAATAATAATAAACAAAATAAACACCGCTAACAAGAAGATTTACTTGGTATCCACCCCGGACGGGTGACTAATCCAAGAATCCGTCGGTGGATCAATCCCCGGATAACCTCTGGCTAGCCCTCGTCGCTCCTTGTGGGTGGAGAAACCTCGCCACAACACCTTGGACACTATCTGGACACAAAAGACAACCATTTTACCCAAGCGAGTTTCGTCAAGAATCTCAACCACCACGAAGTCCTCTTTAAATAGGACTCGGGCTGAAACCCTCGCCACCAGTCGACTGCCCCTAGGGCAGTCGACTAGTGCCACTGAAATTCGACCGTTGCACCCCAACATTAGAATTCTCAGCCAACTCACCAGACACCCAGGGCAGTCGACTGGTCCAGGGCTGAGACCCTTCTGTGAGTTTCATCAGTCGACTGCCCCCAGGCTAGTCGACTGATCTACTCACCGACCTAAGGTTACCCTTCCTGAGTACATTCCACTCCGCACTCAAACCCTAGGATTTCCCGAGTACAATCACACATCACTCGTACCCTCACGACTCGACTGACTCCTCATCTGCAGCCTCGACTATTGCCTTCGCGCCCTCTTCATCTTCGGCTCCCGTCCCTCGGATGCACGCAAGCCTCCAGCTTGTCTCCATGCCATCCTTCACGCATGCCTCGAAGTCTGCGTTCATCAGCTCATCGTCCCTGCTCTCCAAGGTCCCTTGGGTGCACTCAAGCCTCCAGCTTGTCTCCATGCCACCCTTTACCATACCAAGACCATCCAGTTAAGTCAATATGTATACCTGTACAACCTGCACACTCAACATACACATATAAGAATACAAGGGTAAACCTAACTTAAACCCTTTACCCAAACATCAAAACACTTGGTCGCTCTGGACCACAGATTGCCTCAACACCTGAGACCTCCTGGGCGTTTGGAACTTCAGGCGCCTAAGTCCCTTTCGGGTGCCTGAGTCCAGATTTCAACCTCCTATCTTTTGTTTTGCTACAAAACGAGGTTAGAAGATAACATAAACACGAATGTAGATATGAAATGCATATGTGCTTGATAACTCATGCTGTCCGGTCCTGACTTTTAGGTGACCGAACCCTTAGGTCAGACTAACGCCTACTGTTCCCTCTTCCGGGGAGCGTGCCCTCACCTATTCCTCTCAGGATAGTTTACTTGTTGCCAACTCTTAGTTGGACTTTTGCTTAGCCTCTAATCTCGACTTCGAATCTCGCAACGTCTGATCTTCGACCCATCTCGACTTCTGTCCGTTATCCTTGATCAGCCAAGTCTTCTGCACGATCCTCTAGATCATATCTTTGTTGCCCAACCCTCAGCCAGGACTTAGTGCCCAACACCTGGTTAGGTTTTCGTTGCTTAGCTTAACTAGGACTTTCCTTTACACTTTGAGTAACTCGTTAGATCACACTTAACACTTAATATTGAACCCTTTGTCAATATCAAAACAAGGTTCAATCGATGCTTCCGACACCAACATGTGTCAAATGTGTAGGTGCAAATAATTTAACAAGAAATAAGTCTTGATAGGTTTATGAGTAGATACCAAACCGTAATGGATCAGGTGACCAGACACTAGGTAGTGAAAGACTTGGTAGGTACCAAGCAGTAGTAAAAGACCTAGTGGGTCAATTAACTAGACACCAAATAATGAAAGACCTAATGGGTCATATGACTATGAATCATGAATAGTGAAAGTCACATAGGGTTAGCAAGGAGATAGACCACACACTTGGCAAAGGTAAATCTCAGAGGTATTAGGCAGCTAAGTTGAGAGTGTTTCTAACATGGAAGTGGTGAGCAGTGTATTTTCTTTCTGGAGTCGAGAGTAGTCAACTAACTAGGCACAAACCTAACTAAGAACTGTTGGTGCAATCAACCTTGGGTCAAGTTGGCCAAGTTGACAAAGCTTGAGTTGCTCTGTTTAATAAATATATGAGAGAGAGGTCAAGTAGGTCAAGGTTGACCATATACTTAACGATGTTAGAAGTCCAATGGGAAGGTTGGCAAAAGGAAACTCTGAATGGATCAAAGGCTGACTGGACAGTAGGTGATCGGAAGTCCAATGGGAAGGTTAGCAAGAGGGAAGTCTAGGTGGGTCAAAGAGTGACCAGACACATGGTGAAAACGCCCTAGCAGATCAAGGTTGACCAGGTGTTAGGCAACATGAAATATCAATAAGCCATAAATGACTAGATGTTGAGCAGAGAAAGTTTTGGTAAGTTGAGGTAACCGGATACCAAGAATGATACAAATTCAGCTTTGAAAATTTTGAATTTAAGGTTACCAATTGATTGGTTAGAGGCATTACAATCAATTATCCCAAAGCAATCGATTGAGGCAATTGATTGAGATCTTATTTTGGGAGCACAATAGGTGCTGGAATCTATTGGTATCACCGATCAATTCGACCAATCGATTAGGCATTGCTTCTTGTTTAGAAAAAGCTATTCAAATCAATTAGAAACAATCAATCAATTGCTACAATCAATTGATCGCTTGTGGCTAGCGAACAGAAGGGTTCTGAATCGACTAGACCAATTGATTCAAGCCAAGCAATTGATTGGCATGGCTCACCAATCGATTGGTCAGGTGAAAAGAAAATCGTTCTATAGACTTGAATGGTTGGATCTAATGTGACAATCGATTGGGGGTAAGGCCAATCGATAGAGAGACATTTTTCAGTCTGAAAGCAACCCTAGAAAAGGGGATTTCATGGAGATTTCAAGCCACTAGTTCTTGAGGGTTTGGGAGCAAAAGTACAGCTACATTTTTTATTACCAATAGGTAATCCAAAGCAAGAAAAGAGTAAGCAAAGTATGGTTCTTAATTGTAAAATTTTCTAGTTCTTTTGTAATATTGTTTGTGTGTATTGTTTGTTAGTGTAGGAAGCACTATATCGAACCTTGTTTTGATATTGGTAAAGGGTTCAAAGTTAAGTATTATTGGTGATCTAATGTGTTTCATTAAGTGTACAGGAAAGTCCTAGTTGAGCTAGGCACGAAGTCTTATCCTACAGGGTTGAGCACGAAGTCCTGGTCGAGGACTGTACACGAAGTCCTGGCCAAGGGCTGAGCACCGAAGACCTGACCAAGGGTTAGGCACGACGACCTGGTTCGAGGAATTGGGCAAGACGACCTAGTCGGGGATTGGGCACCGAAGACCTGATCCGGAAGATCGAGAAGGAGACTTAGCTGAGCGAGGACTGCGGGCAAAAGTAGAGATGGGTCGAGGAACAAACATCTTGAGATCCGAAATCTCGGAGGCTGAGCAAAAGCCCAACCGGAGGAGCCGGTTGGCAATAGGTAACTTCTCTAGAGTGTAGTAGGTGAGGATGCGTTCCCCAGAAGAGGGAATAGTAGTCATCGGTTCAACCTTGGATTTCATTTGAAATCCAAAGTCAGAACAAGGCAGCTCTGGCTGTTATTCATGCATGTCTATTATATTATTGTATTCTTGGACTAACCCTGGTTGCAGGCTGAAAGAAGTTGGCTGCTGCGATCCCAAGCGCCTGAAAGGTTTTAGGCACTCGAGAACCCAGGCGCCTGAATGGTATTAGGTGCCCCATAAGGAGTTCTTCCAGTGGTTTCGCCATGTCTGCTCCCAAGCGCCCGTGAGCTCACAGGCGCCTCAGTAGTCCCAGACACCCAAGAATGTGTTAGATCATGACCGTCACGCTAGAGGGGGTGAATAACTTCTTTCATTTTTCTCCCTACAATCGTTAGCGGGCAAGCGGAATATATTAAATAAAAACAAAAATTAACGAATAAGAACGATACACCGATGTACGTGGTTCGGAGATGATGCTCCTACTCCACGGCAGTCCGTAAGGTGGACGATCCCTAATCCTTCGGTGGATGACTCCCCGGAGCACCTCCGGCTAGATCTCGTAGCTCCTTGTGGGTGGAGAAATCTCACCACAACCTCTGGACACTCCTGAGCACAATAGACTACTAACCAGCTCTATCCAAGCAGGTTTCGTCAAGGAAGAAAGGCCTTAAACGAGCTCCCTTAAATAGAGCTCGAGTCTAATATGGCCGCTACCAGTCGACTGGTCCAAGACCAGTCGACTGGTCCCACTCAGATTCGAACGTTGCAAGCCCAACGTTTGAATCTTCAGCCATCACCAGTCGACTGCCCCAGGGGAAGTCGATTGGTCCTTCCCCAAGCCAAGGATTACTCTTCCCGAGTATATTTCTCTCCGCACTCGAACCCTCCCGGCTTAGTTCCTGAGTACAAATACTTACACTCGGACCCTTACGACCTGGTTGACTCTTCAATCAGCAGTCTCGATCTGTTGCCTTCACGCCCTCTTCATCTTTGGCTCCCATCCCTCAGATGTGTTGGGCCAGTGTCGTCGATAGAGAGGGGGGGGGGTGAATATCGACTGGTTAAAAAATTCTGCGGAAACTGTGCCTTTCGATTGTTCTAGATAGATAGTTAGTGCGCAGCGGGAAAATAGAAATAACAAAAAATAATACGACACAGATGACAAGTGGGTTTTATTTGGTTCCCAACCCCCCAGGGTCAGTACGTCCAAGGCCTAAGCATGGGAAGTGTCCATACACTAATGGTCTCCTTTCCGGACTTTCCGGAGGCGGAGAAACCCGTCTTACAGTTCAAGTTTTACAATAAAAAATAATATGGAAATTAATCGCATAAAAGTAAAAGAAAACCAAAGCAGAAAAGTCAAACGCCCGACCGATCTGGAACTCCGAAGTGCCGCACACTTCCTCCTGGAGCCTCCTTGGTCACAGAGCTTCATCGTTAGCATTTTATCGTCACTTGGAAGGCTTAGAATGATCGTAGAATTGTTGTCTGGAGTTGAGGGGTCGAAGCCCCTTTTATAGCCTTATCTAGGGCACCTGTGATGCAATGGGGCGCCTCACAAACCTTGGTCAAAGCTCATCCTCACACTGAACTTGCAAAGCTGATAAACCTGCCTTATTAGGCGCCTGTATTGAAGGAGGCGCCTGAGTCAATAGCGGCGCCTGTATCAATGGGGGCACCTGTATCAATTGGGGCGCCCGGGAAACTATTTTTCAGCATCATTGTGGTTGTTTGCCTGCTTTCTCTTCAGTTTTAGGTACCTGCAAGATACATAAATACAAGACAAACACATATACAATCTTAGACTTAAAGAAATGGTTCTGACTTCAGATTTCCCGCGAAACCTTAGGTTGAACCGACGCCTAAGTTCACACCCCCGAGAACGCTCCTTCAACCAACTCCTGTCAGGAGATGGTTGCCACCCAGTCCATTCGGGTGGACTTTTGCTTAACCTTCGATACTCTCGAATCTCAAGACGTTCGACCCTCGACCCGTCTCTAGTCCTTAGTCACCGCTCAGCTAAGTTGCTCAATCCCTCGGACCAAGAGTTTGTGCCCAAACCCTAGGTCCAGGACTTCGGTGCCCAACCCTTGGCCAGGACTTAGTGCCCAATCCTCGAACTAGGTCTTCGTGCCTGATTTCACTCATCAGGACTTTTGCCCAGCTTCACTCACAAGGACTTAGTGCCTAGCTTCACTCACCAGGTCTTAGTGCCCAGCTTCCCTCACCAGGACTTCATGCCCAGCTTCACTCACCAGGTATTCGTGCTCAGCTTCACTCACCAAGACTTCGTGCCTAGCTTTACTCACCAGGTCTTAGACCAAAGTCAAACCTTTGTTTTGATAATGGCAAAGGGTTTATAATTTAAGATTTGGTTGTGATCTAATAAGCTGATTAAGTGTGCAGGAAAGTCCTAGGTACACTAGGCACTATGTCCTGGTTCATTTGAATTGGGCACTAAGTCCTGGCCGCGGGATGGGTAACTAAGTCCTGACCTAAGGTTGAGAAATAAGACCTAGTGAGTGAAGCTGGGCACTAAGACCTGGTGAGTGAAGCTAGGCACCGAAGACCTGGTCGAGGACTGGGCACCGAAGACCTGGAGAGTGAAGCTGGGCACTAAGACCTGGTCGAGGACTGGGCACGAAGACCTGGTGAGTGAAGCCAGGCAAAAGTCCAACCAGAGGAGCCGGTTGGCAAAAAAGGTAAATTCTCCCGAGAGGAGTAGGTGAGGACGCGTTCCCCGTAGAGGGAACATTAGGCGTCGGTTCGACCTAGGGTTCAATTTAGGAGACCCAAAGTCAGAACCAAGACAGCTAATGCTGTAAACAATGGTCTAAACTTATTATTTTATTTGCTTCTTGTGTTTTGGAACTAACCTTGGTTGCAGGAAATGAAGGAACGGTGTTTCTGCAGCTTAGGCGCCTCAATGGAGTGAGGCGCTTCACTGGGCTAGGCGCCTGTATTGATACAGGCGCCCCAGTGCAAGGCTATTTCAAAGCCATCGAAGCAAACTGCCACGAAGCCTCCGGACCAAGTCAAGCTAGACGCCTGTGTCCATATAGGCACCCCAGATAGCTCAGGCGCCTCATTGAAGGGGATAAGCACTGATCGAGCCTGCGGATTGGAGTTCGCGCAGGAGAGGCCACATGTCAGGCGCCCCCTTTAACACAGGCGCCTAGGAGTCGACTATAAAAGGGGGTTCACCCCCAAGGCTTCAGGACAGCTTGCTCACTTCGCTCTTAACACATTCGTTCAAACGCTACGCTCCGACAAGCTCCGACCTCGCGATTCAAGCACCGATGATGACCCGCTGCTCCGAACTTCCATCCACCTCGAGCGTCGGTAACATTTAAATTATGAAAAGTGTTGTACATTCAATTTCAATTCTATATCTGTACTCAAACCTGTAAAAGATCTTTACGAATATAGAATTTCCCAACGTAAACGGTCAAGGATCATGGGCCTTGGAGTAGGAGCCGACTGCTACTCCGAACCAAGTAAAAAGAACTTGTATTAGCGATTGTTTTCTTGTTTTCCGCTGCGTAAGCGCTCTACTTTTTCGAAAAATTTTAAGATCGATATTCACCCCCCCTCTATCGATTTACTCTGATCCAACAAGTGGTATCTGAGTGGGTGGCTCAAACTTGGTGCAACCACCAGTTTGAAAGTTTTTTCGGATTTACGATTTTTTTATTCTTTTCGCTCGAATTTTCTCGTTAATCGAGGTTGGTGCAACACCACTCGATCTTTTCCATTGTTATTAATTTTTTCCGCACTGCTAATCCAAGACTTAGTCTTGGAATAAGTTTTTTGTTTTATTTCTGTTTCAGAAAATCCTAATGGTCATGCAAGAGGGATACAACACTGCCAAACTTCCTCTTTTCAGTGGAGAAGACTTCTTCTACTGGAAAAGCAGGATGGAAGTCCACCTGAAAACTCAGGTGGACATGTGGATAATCATCCAGTCTGGGATGGAAATTCCCATGAACACAGAAGGAGTGGCGCAACATTATACTGAATGAGACGCCTTGCTGAAGAAGAAAATCGAGGTCGATGCAAAGGCAACCTAGACTTTGCAATGTGGCTTGACCAAGGAAGAGCTGAACCGGGTGGGACCCTACAACAGCGTGAAGGAGCTTTGGAACAAGCTGATCGAGCTGCATGAAGGAGCTTCCGACACGAGGATCAGCAAAAGAGATCTATTGCTAAACAGACTCTACACAATCAAGATGCATGACGGTGAGACGGCAACTCAGCTTCATGCTAGAATCCAGGAGTTGATGAATGAGCTGCACACAATAGGTCACAAGGTCAAGAACCGTGACTTAATCAGGTATACTCTAAACGCGTTCCCAAGGAACACACTGTGGGTATCCATGGTAGATGCCTACAAGGTTTCCAGGGACCTTTCTAAAATTAAATTAGATAAACTTTTTTCCGAATTAGAACTGCACGAACTAACTAACACTACCTTGATCGAGAAAGGTATAACTTTCTTTGCTGGCAAAGCACCCAAGAAGAAGATTCAATCAGCATCCAAGTCTGACTCAGACTCGGATTCAGAAGATAGTGAAGGGGATCGACCCAAGTTGGTTCGGCTAGCTTGAGACTACTACAAGGAGCTAAAGCACCAAACGAACAAGAAGAAAGCAAGCCGAAGAAAAGAAGATCCATCAGAACCTTCAACAAGCTCGAAGAGCAAGCCCAACGTTACCTGCTACGAATGCAACAAAAAGGGACATTACAAGTCAGAGTGCCCAAATTTGAAGGAGACCAAGAAGGTGCGAAGAAAGAAGGCCCTCCAAGCCATATAGGACGAATCCTCTTCTGAAGAAGAAGAAGAAGTCCCACACGCAAATCTCCTCTCCCTAACCGCCTCGGAAGACGTCGACTCCGGATCAGATTCAGAACCAGACGACGGAAGACTAACAATCTCGGAAAACGGGCAAATCATGGTAAGAGGTTACTCTGAATATGAATTGTCAAAGTTAATTTCCTATCTGTCTCGTAACATAGCGAAATCTAAGATCCGGGTCGAGTCCCTCCGACAGGAAGTAAAACGCCTGAAAGAGGTGTTGGTGCAGGAAGCACCATATCGAACCTTATTTTGATATTGGCAAAGGATTCAAAGTTAAGTTTATTTGTGATCTAATAAAGTCACATGAGTGTGCAGAAAGAAGTCCTAGCGAAGGGCTGCTAGGCACCTAGCGAAGGACTGCCAGGAAACAAAGTCCTAGCGAAGGGCTGCTAGGCACCTGGCGAAGGACTGCTAGGAAACAAAGTCCCAGCGAAGGGCTGCTAGGCACCTAGCGAAGGACTACTAGGAGTCGAAGACCTAGCGAAGGACTACTAGGCACCAAGCGAAGGAATGCTTGGTACTGAAGACCTGGCGAAGGACAGCTGGGCACCTAGCGAAGGGCTGCTAGGAGACGAAGACCTAGCGAAGGACTGCTAGGCACCAGGCGAAGGACAGCATGGTACTGAAGACCTGGCGAATGACAACTAGGCACCTGGCGAAGGACTGCTGGGCAAAAGTCCAACCGGAGGAGCCGGTTAGCATCAGGTAAATTCTCTTGAGAGGAGTAGGTGAGGACGCGTTCCCCATCGAGGGAACAGTAGGCGTCGGTTCGACCTAGGGCTCCATTTTGGAGACCCAAAGTCAGAACCAAGACAGCTAAGGCTGTATAAAACTAACATATTATTGCTCTATGTTATTTTGGACTAACCCTGGATGCAAGACCGAAGGAACGAGTGTTTGCAGCGCAGAGAGCCTCAAAGGAGTGAGGCAGAAGCTGAGTAGGGCGCCCGGAGTGTCCCGGGTGCCCCCAAGGTGAATACAAAAAGAAGTGGAGCAAATGTACGCCTCGACAGCTCATGGGCGGGGCGCCCCCGTGCTCCCGGGTGCCCCCATGTTCCCGGGCGCCCCGGATGGTCCGGGCGCACTGAGCTCAAGCTAACGAAGCGGATAAGAGGCAAGCCAGCGAGAAGCCAACGGATAAGAGTCAACCCGGGCGCCCCCGTCAAAGTCTGATCCCGAATTTGAAGGGATCAGAGCTGACCGAGAGGAGCTCGATCAGATGACACGTGGGGGGGGGGGGGGCGCCCCCAACGTTACGGGCGCCCCCAGGGGCTATAAAAAGGCCCTCGACCCCAAGGCTTCAAGACAAGAATTCTTCCAACACATTCACGCTCTTCTTCTCCAGTGCTCTGTCCCGGAAACCTCCCGACTCAAGATACAAGTGCCAACGACGTCCCTCTGCTTCGAAAATACGATCTACTCCGGACGTCGGTGATTAAGAGCAACTTTTCTTTTAGTTTACTGTACTAATCTTGTAATCTATACCTGTAAACTTTTTGCGCATATAGAATTGCCCGCAGTAAACGGTCAACGACCGTGGGCCTTGGAGTAGGAGCCAACCGCGACTCCGAACCAAGTAAAATCTTGGTGTTCGCGTGTGTTTACTTTAATTATTTCCGCTGCTAATTCTCTTTTACAAATCCGAACGTTTTATGATATTCACCCCCCTCTATCGTTTCTCTCGATGCAGCTGATCGAGCTGCATGAAGGAGCTTCCGACACGAGGATCAGCAAAAGAGATCTATTGCTAAACAGACTCTACACAATCAAGATGCATGACGGTGAGACGGCAACTCAGCTTCATGCCAGAATCCAGGAGTTGATGAATGGGTTGCACATAATAGGTCACAAGGTCTAGAACCGTGACCTAATCAGGTATACTCTAAACGCGTTCCCAAGGAACACACTGTGGGTATCCATGCTAGATGCCTACAAGGTTTCCAGGGACCTTTCTAAAATTAAATTAGATGAACTTTTTTCCGAATTAGAACTGCACGAACAGACTAACACTACCTTGATCGAGAAAGGTATAACTTTCTTTGCTGGTAAAGCACCCAAGAAGAAGATTCAACCAGCATCCAAGTCTGACTCAGACTCGGATTCAGAAGATAGTGAAGGGGATCGACCCAAGTTGGTTCGGTTAGCTCGGGACTACTACAAGGAGCTAAAGCACCAAACAAACAAGAAAAAAGCAAGCCGAAGAAAGGATGATCCATCAGAACCTTCAACAAGCTCGAAGAGCAAGCCCAACGTTACCTGCTACGAGTGCAACAAAAAGGGACATTACAAGTCAGAGTGCCCAAATCTGAAGGAGACCAAGAAGGTGCGAAGAAAGAAGGCCCTCCAAGCCACCTAGGACGAATCCTCTTCCGAAGAAGAAGAACAAGTCCCACACGCAAATCTCCTCGCCCTAACCGCCTCGGAAGACGTTAACTCCGGATCAGATTCAGAACCAGACGACGGAAGACTAACAATCTCGGAAAACGGGCAAATCATGGTAAGAGGTTACTCTGAATATGAATTGTCAAAGTTAATTTCCTATCTGTCTCGCAACATAGCGAAATCTAAGATCCGGATCGAGTCCCTCCGACAGGAAGTAAAACGCCTGAAAGAGGTGTTGGTGCAGGAACCACCATATCGAGCCTTATTTTGATATTGGCAAAGGATTCAAAGTTAAGTTTATTTGTGATCTAATAAAGTTACATGAGTGTGCAGAAAGAAGTCCTAGCAAAGGGCTGCTAGGCACCTGGCAAAGGACTGCCAGGAAACAAAGTCCTAGCGAAGGGCTGCTAGGCACCTGGCGAAGGACTGCTAGGAAACAAAGTCCCAGCGAAGGGCTGCTAGGCACCTAGTGAAGGACTACTAGGAGTCGAAGACCTAGCGAAGGACTGCTAGGCACCAAGCAAAGGACTGCTTGGTACTGAAGACCTGGCGAAGGACAGCTGGGCACCTAGCGAAGGGCTGCTAGGAGACGAAGACCTAGCGAAGGACTGCTAGGCACCAGGCGAAGGACAGCTTGGTACTGAAGACCTGGCGAATGACAACTAGGCACCTGGTGAAGGACTGCTGGGCAAAAGTCCAACCGGAGGAGCCGGTTGGCATCAGGTAAATTCTCTTGAGAGGAGTAGGTGAGGACGCGTTCCCCGTCGAGGGAACAGTAGCGTCGGTTCGACCTAGGGCTCCATTTTGGAGACCCAAAGTCAGAACCAAGACAGCTAAGGCTGTATAAAACTAACATATTATTGCTCTATGTTATTTTGGACTAACCCTGGATGCAAGACCGAAGGAACGAGTGTTTGCAGCTCAGAGAGCCTCAAAGGAGTGAGTCAGAAGCTGAGTAGGGCGCCCGGAGTGTCCCGGGTGCCCCCAAGGTGAATACAAAAAGAAGTGGAGCAAATGTACGCCTCGACAGCTCATGGGCGGGGCGCCCCGTGCTCCCGGGTGCCCCCATGTTCCCGGGCGCCCCGGATGGTCCGGGCGCCCCGAGCTCAAGCTAACGAAGCGGATAAGAGGCAAGCCAGCGAGAAGCCAACGGATAAGAGTCAACCCGGGCGCCCCCGTGATCTCGGGCGCCCCCGTCAAAGTATGATCCCGAGTTTGAAGGGATCAGAGTTGACCGAGAGGAGCTCGATCAGATGACACGTGGGGGGGGGGGAGGGGCGCCCCCAACGTTACGGGCGCCCCCAGGGGCTATAAAAAGGCCCTCGACCCCAAGGCTTCAAGACAAGAATTCTTCCAACACATTCATGCTCTTCTGCTCCAGTGCTCTATCCCGGAAACCTCCCGACTCAAGATACAAGCGCCAACGACGTCCCTCAGCTTCGAAAATACGATCTACTCCGGACGTCGGTAATTAAGAGCAACTTTTCTTTTAGTTTACTGTACTAATCTTGTAATCTATACCTGTAAACTTTTTGCGCATATAGAATTGCCCGTAGTAAATGGTCAACGACCGTGGGCTTTGGAGTAGGAGCCGACCGCGACTCCGAACCAAGTAAAATCTTGGTGTTTGCATGTGTTTTACTTTAATTATTTCCGCTGCTAATTCTCTTTTACAAATCCGAACGTTTTATGATATTCACCCCCCTCTATCGTTTCTCTCGATGCAGCTGATCGAGCTGCATGAAGGAGCTTCCGACACGAGGATCAGCAAAAGAGATCTATTGCTAAACAGACTCTACACAATCAAGATGCATGACGGTGAGACGGCAACTCAGCTTCATGCCAGAATCGAGGAGTTGATGAATGGGCTGCACACAATAGGTCACAAGGTCTAGAACCGTGACCTAATCAGGTATACTCTAAACGCGTTCCCAAGGAACACACTGTGGGTATCCATGGTAGATGCCTACAAGGTTTCCAGGGACCTTTCTAAAATTAAATTAGATGAACTTTTTTCCGAATTAGAACTGCACGAACAGACTAACACTACCTTGATCGAGAAAGGTATAACTTTCTTTGCTGGCAAAGCACCCAAGAAGAAGATTCAACCAGCATCCAAGTCTGACTCATACTCGGATTCAGAAGATAGTGAAGGGGATCGACCCAAGTTGGTTCGGCTAGCTCGGGACTACTACAAGGAGCTAAAGCACCAAACGAACAAGAAGAAAGCAAGCTGAAGAAAGGAAGATCCATCAGAACCTTCAACAAGCTCGAAGAGCAAGCCCAACGTTACCTGCTACGAGTGCAACAAAAAGGGACATTACAAGTCAGAGTGCCCAAATCTGAAGGAGACCAAGAAGGTGCGAAGAAAGAAGGCCCTCCAAGCCACCTAGGACGAATCCTCTTCCGAAGAAGAAGAACAAGTCCCACACGCAAATCTCCTCGCCCTAACCGCCTCGGAAGACGTCGACTCCGGATCAGATTCAGAACCAGACGACGGAAGACTAACAATCTCGGAAAACGGGCAAATCATGGTAAGAGGTTACTCTGAATATGAATTGTCAAAGTTAATTTCCTATCTGTCTTGCAACATAGCGAAATCTAAGATCCGGGTCGAGTCCCTCCGACAGGAAGTAAAACGCCTGAAAGAGGTGTTGGTGGAGGAAGCACCATATCGAACCTTATTTTGATATTGGCAAAGGATTCAAAGTTAAGTTTATTTGTGATCTAATAAAGTTATATGAGTGTGCAGAAAGAAGTCCTTGCAAAGGGCTGCTAGGCACCTGGCGAAGGACTGCTAGGAAACAAAGTCCTAGCGAAGGGCTGCTAGGCACCTGGCGAAGGACTGCTAGGAAACAAAGTCCCAGCGAAGGGCTGCTAGGCACCTAGCGAAGGACTACTAGGAGTCGAAGACCTAGCGAAGGACTGCTAGGCACCAAGCGAAGGACTGCTTGGTACTGAAGACCTGGCGAAGGACAGCTGGGCACCTAGCGAAGGGCTGCTAGGAGACGAAGACCTAGTGAAGGACTGCTAGGCACCAGGCGAAGGACAGCTTGATACTGAAGACCTGGCGAATGACAACTAGGCACCTGGCGAAGGACTGCTGGGCAAAAGTCCAACCGGAGGAGCCGGTTGGCATCAGGTAAATTCTCTTGAGAGGAGTAGGTGAGGACGCGTTCCCCGTCGAGGGAACAGTAGGCATCGGTTCGACCTAGGGCTCCATTTTGGAGACCCAAAGTCAGAACCAAGACAGCTAAGGCTGTATAAAACTAACATATTATTGCTCTATGTTATTTTGGACTAACCCTGGATGCAGGACCGAAGAAACGAGTGTTTGCAGCTCAGAGTGTAACGCCCTAAAATTTCCATTTTTAGTTCTTAAAGTCCTTAGAATTATTTAGAAATGGTTTAGAAATATTCTAGATATTTTTAGGAATTTTTAGAGTATTTTTATGGAATTTTCCGAGTCCGTTTGGTATTTTTGGAAAAAGAAAAAGAAAAAGGAAAATAAAAAGCCAAATAGAAAAT
>JAGFNQ010005762.1:0-63825 GCA_024364735.1 Boesenbergia rotunda | reverse complement strand
ACCTTGACCTATTTGACTCACATGGAGCCAAGTCACTAAGCGGGAATCGGTATTGCTTAGTAGTAATTATTGATGATTACTCTAGGTTTACCTAGGTTAGGTTCCTAAAAACCAAAGATGAAACCTTGAACATATTTATTGCCTATGTAAAATGATTGAAAACAAAAATACTAAATCAAAGACTTAGAAGTGATCACGGGGAGAGTTTGAAAATCACGGTCTGGAGAATTTTGAAAATAAATGGGTACCTACATGAATTTTTCTGTCCTAGAACCCCCCCCCCCAACAAAATGGGATAGTGACGAGAAAGAATAGAACCCTTCAGAAGCTGCTAGAACCATGTTAAATGAATTCAACCTGGCTAATCAATTCTGGGCAGAAGCGGTAAGTACAACATGTTACATCCAAAATAGGGTTCTAATTAACAAAAGGCATAATAAAACACCTTATGAACTATATTATCATAGGTTGCCTAACCTACACTACCAAAGAGTCTTTGGGTGGAAAGTTCATATTCTAAACACTAAGGACTACTTAGGTAAGTTTCAATCCAAGTCTACCCCAGGAATCTTCTTAGGATATTCAACAACTAGTAGGGCCTATAGGGTTTACAATAAACAATCTCATAAAATTAAAGAAACTACTAACTTAATTTTTGATGAGGAAATTGAACTAAAACCTGATAATCAAAAATTGAACCAATCAAATACTAATCAGGAAGACAATGAACCAACAATTGAACCATTGAGTGAACCTCTAAATGAACTGACTCTTGAACCAACTACTGAGGTCTCAACTGAACCTATAATAGAACCGACCCTAGTAGTTGAACCAAATACTGAACCAAACCATCCAACCAGACCTAAGGCTAAACCTAGTACAAGAAGAACCAAGAAACCCAGACTCAGTCACCCTTCTGATCAAATTATGGGTGATCCAACCTTAGGAGTCAGAACTAGGTCCTCCTATAGAAATCTTAGTCAAATCGCATTAATTTCAAAAATTAAACCTAAGACTATAGAGGAAGCCCTACCTGATCCTGATTGGATCATAGCTATGCAGGAGGAGTTAGCCCAATTTGAAAGAAATCAAGTCTGGGAACTAGTGCCTAAACCTGAAGGTAAATCTGTTATAGATACTAAGTGGGTGTTCAGAAATAAATTGAATGATCATGGGGAAATAGTTAGAAATAAAGCCCGTTTAGTAGCTAACGGGTTTAGTCAGGTCGAAGGGTTAGACTATAACGAAACCTATGCCTTAGTAGCCAGACTTGAGTCAATTAGAATGTTGTTAGCCTTTGCAGCTCATAAAGGGTTCAAGCTATACCAAATGGATGTTAAGTCCACCTTTCTAAATGGGTTTATCAAAGAAGAAGTCAATGTAGGACAACCCCCAGGATTTGAGGACCTAGAAAAACATAAATGTCTTTAAACTTAGAAAAGCACTTTATGGGTTGAAACAAGTACTTAGGGCATGGTATGAACGTTTATCAACCTATCTTATTTCTAAGAAATTTAACCAAGGTCAGATTGACTCCACCCTTTTTGTTAAAACCTTAGAAAATGATATTTTTATTGCACAAATTTATGTTGACGATATAATTTTTGGATCCACCAACTCAAACTTTCTAAAAAAATTTGTAAAAATAATGAAAAGTGAATTCGAAATGAGCTTGGTAGGTGAGCTCAACTTTTTCTTAGGATTACAAATTAAACAAACTAGAGATGGTAATTATGTTCATCAATCCAAGTATGCTAAAGAATTAATAAAAAAATTTAAAATGGATAACTCCAAAAGCATAAGTACCCCTATGGCCACAAATGTCAAAATTGATAGTAACCCTGAAGGTAAGCCTGTTGATCTTAACCGAAGTATGATTGACAGTCTACTTTACTTAACAGCTAGCAAACCTGATATTCTATTTTCTATAGGAATGTGTGCTAGGTACCAAACTTGTGCTAAGGAATCTCACTTAGCAGCCCTAAAACGAGTACTTAGGTACACTAAGGGAACCTTAAATGTAGGGATTTGGTATCCTAGGACTTCCACGTTTGAATTGTCAGGATATTCTGACTATGACTATGCTGGGTGCAAGTTAGATAGAAAAAGTACAAGTGAAAGTTGCCAACTATTAGGACATAGCCTAGTCAGCTGGTGCAGCAGAAAGCAACACTACGTAGCACTGTCCACAACAGAAGCAGAATATGTTGCCCTAGGAGAATGTGTAGCACAACTTTTGTGGATGATGCACACTCTTAAGGACTTCTAGCTTGACTACACCCAAACCCAAGTCTATATTGATAACATTAGCTCAATCAACTTGACTAAAAACCCAATTCAACACTCCCGAACAAAACATATAGAAGTTAAACATCATTTTATAAGGGATCATGTAACCAGGGATGAAATAGTACTTGAACATGTAGACTCAAAATCCAACTTAGCTGATATCTTTACCAAACCCTTACCTGGTCTGAGTTTAGCTCATTAAGAAGGCAGTTAGGGTTGTGCATAGTAGAATAGGACTGATCTATATTGTTTTCCTAAAAACTTTTCTTATTTTTTTCATAAATTTTCTTTGAAAATTTTTGCAAATTTATCATCTTTTAAGTTTTTGAAATTCAAGATGATTTTCTGACTTAGTTTTATTTCAAAAACTACCCCCTTCAAAACTAGGGTTTTTTTACAAATAGACTTACCTTAGTCTCTAACCCTAGAACTGCATGCACCTATAGATCTAGAAGCCAGCATCTCACAAGCACCTTAGGGTACTTTTGATTGATAACCTAGACTGGGTTGAGATGCTTAGGTCTATGCCTTGATTCAAGATGCTTTAAGTCAGTGCATCTGCAGTAATTGGGGCAATAAATACAAGTTGAACAGCAATCAGGTTAAGTGTCAAGCTTAGAAAATCTAACTTAATCAGAACACATAACTTGACTAACCCTAGCAAAAGTTACTGTTTATGACAGTTAGTAAGTAGCTAACATTGTTAGACAGGACCCGAACAAGATCGGTCTAATTTGGTTTGGTCTAGTTTTTTAGAGTTGGTTCAATACAGAATTTCAATATCTTACTAGCTCAAATTTGCTTGCTGGAATTAGTATAAATGTTTTTTGATATATGGCAAAGTGGGAGAGAAACAAAAGAAAGACGAAAAAATTTTAACAAAAGAAAGAGGGAAAATTTTTAATTTTTTTTAAAATTTTTTTAAATTTTCCATCTCTTTTTCAAAAAGTAAAGTAGAAAGTTCTAAGTGCTCAGTTTTCAAGTACTTTTCGGTGTTTAAATACTTCAAAATTCTTTAAGTACGAAAAAAATGGTTTCAAAATTGTTTTAAGTGTTTTAAACTTATTCTAAAAGTTGTCAAGTGCTTAAAAAGTTTTCAAGTACTTAAAAAGTTTTCAAGTACTTAAAATGTTTTCAATTACCTAAAAAGTTTAAAAATTTTCTTTAAATATTTGTTAAGTACTTCAAACTTTTAAAGTAATTCTAAGTGCTTTCAAAACACTTCGAAAAAGCGTTAAAATTTCTAACTATATTGTGAAAAACATTTCTAAAGAATTTTTTTTTCAAATTTGCCTGAGCTAAACTATTTTTCAAAAACTTGTTGGCAAATGTGCGAAGTAAAGTTCTCTTAGTAAATAAATTCTTTTTGAAAATGTTTTCAGTTTTCAAAAACTTGCTTTTGCCTAAGTAAATTTGTTGTCAAAATATTGAAACAAAACTTAGAAAACCTTTTCAAATTTGTCTAAGTGTTTTTGAGTACAATTGCTTTATTTTTTGAAAAACACTTAGTCAAAGTTAAAGAATTTGCAAAATCTTGAAGAACACTTAGCACTTAGAAAGTTTACAAAACCCGCATAACATTGAAAATTTCAGGGGGAGAATGTGAAATTTAGGGGAAGTTAAAATTCTATTTTTACTACTGTTAAATTACTATAATATGTCTTTTTAACTTAACTTTTTGAACCGTGTTGCCATAAATCAAAAAGGGAGAGATTGTTGGTGCCGAAAGCACCAAAGTCAAATCTGTGTTTTGATAATGGCCAAGGGTTCAGAAGTTAAGATTTGTTTGTGATCTAACAAGCTGATTGAGTGTGCAGGAAAGTCCTAGGTATACTAGGCACTAAGTCCTGGTTCATTGAATTGGCCACTAAGTCCTAGCCGTGGGCTGGACAACTAAGTCCTGACCTATGGTTGGGCAATAAGACCTGGTGAGTGAAGCTGGGCACTAAGACCTGATGAGTGAAGCTGGGCACGAAGACCTGGTCAAGGACTGGGCACCGAAGACCTGGTGAGTGAAGATGGGCAAAAGTCCAACCGGAGGAGCCAGTTGGCAAAAAGGTAAATTCTCCCGAGAGGAGTAGGTGAGGACATGTTCCCCGTAGAGGGAACATTAGGCGTCGGTTCGACCTAGGGTTCCAATTGGGAGGCCCAAAGTCAGAACCAAGACAGCAAAGGCTGTAAACAATGGTCTAAACTTATTATTTTATTTACTTCTTGTGTTTTGGAATTAACCTTGGTTGCAGGAAATGAAGGAATGGTGTTTCTGCAGCTCAAGCGCCTCAATGGAGTGAGGCACCTCACTAGGCTAGGCGCCTGTATTGATACAGGTGCCCCAGTGCATGGCTATTTCAAAGCCATCGAAGCAAACTGCCATGAAGCCTCCGGACCAAGTCAAGCTAGGCGCCCTAGACAACTCAGGCGCCCCAGACAGCTCAGGCGCCTCATTGAAGGGGATAAGCACTGACCGAGCCTGCGGATTAGAGTTCGCGTAGGAGAGGCCACGTGTCAGGCGCCCCCTTCAATACAGGCGCCTAGGGATCGACTATAAAAGGGGGTTCACCCCCAAGGTTTCAGGGCATCTCGCTCTCAACACTTTCGTTCAAGCGCTACGCTCCGACAAGCTCTGACCTCGCGATTCAAGCACCGACGACGCCCGCTACTCTAAACTTTCATCCACCTCGGGCGTCGGTAACATTTAAATTACAAAAAGTGTTGTACTTTTAATTTCAATTCTATATATGAACTCGAACCTATAAAAGATCTTTACGAATATAGAATTGCCCAACGTAAATAGTCAAGGATCGTGGGCCTTGGTGTAGGAGCCGACCGCGACTCCGAACCAAGTAAAAAGAACTTGTGTTAGCGATTGTTTTCTTGTTTTCTGCTGCGTAATCGCTCTACTTTTTTGAAAAATTTTAAGATCGATATTCACCCCCCCCCCCCTCTATCGATTTACTCCAATCCAACACTACCTCACGGTGCTATGAATGCCCGAGGTGAGTAGGCCTGGTCGTGGTTCTATGGAAGCCAGACCAGGAGCTGCTTAAACCCTACTACCTCGCGGTGCTGCGGATGCCCAAGGTGAGTAGGCCTGGTCATGGTGTTGCTGATGCCCGATCAGGAGCTGCTTAAACCCTACTACCTAGCTGTGCTGCAGATGCCCGAGGTGAGTAGGCTTGGTCATGGTGCTGCAAATGTTGACTAGGAGTTTCTTAAACCCTGATACCTTGCGGTGCTATGGATGCCTGTGGTGAGGAGAACTGGTCATGAAGCTGTGAATGGTCATTCAGGGGCCGATATACCTCCACCACCCTGGATCGCCAACCTAAGGAGGGTTTGTCGGGATACAGAGGGTGAGGTAAACTCACATCTTGATGTCCAAATACAGAGGAGCACCACTAGATAGTGGAGACAGAGGAACGCCTAGCCCAAATGGTACAATCATTAGGCCGAGTAAAGGATACTGCTCCTTTGTTCTAGCTATCCTTTATGGTCTCGGACTCTCCTATGATCGTGGGGGTAGAAAGTGACTCCTTATGGTTATAGCAAATAAGCCCTTCACACGAAGTATGGGAAAGCCAGCTCAGAAGATGGATGCAAATTATTCAGGGACGAATATGCTCTCTCTTACTCACAGAATAAAAAGAAATGTGGGAAGATAGATGAACATTCTAGAGAAAATATTTACAAGAAGAATAAGATAAAAATATGCAAAATTCCATTCATTCCAAGCAGATGTGTATATTACAAATTCAAGGAATAAATGAAAACAAATATATAGCACGAGTATGGGAAAAGCTCCTACAGCTCGTTATCTTCAGGAGGGAGCTCCTCCCAAACTCGGCTGACACTCATAAAACTGAGGTCGGCGTCCGACTACAATAGTTGGGCCTTCTGAAGCTGGTTGATGGCACCGTTGAAGCCCTGCTTTAGGCGCTTCAGAACCTGTGTCGTCAGGATATCGCCGAACTCATCGGACTCCAGGAATTGAGCCTTGAACTCTACCTCAGTCTCTCTTGGCCGGGACGCCTCTCAGCCTTGAGATTATGTAGTTCGGCCTCGACTTCCTCCTTGGCAGTTCTCAGTGAGCCACCTCAGAGATCATTTTGTCTTTGTCTTCCAAGGCCTCCTTGAGCCTTTCTGAGGTGGTCGAGGCTTCTGACCAGGCCTGGGAAACATCCTCCTGGAGGTCGGTCATGTGAGCAACCACAACCTTCACCATATTTTCTTTCTAGGCCAGCAGGTTGGCTTGCTCTTGTATCCAACTGTTCAGTGATGTTGTAGACGACTCCAGAAGTTGGATGTCCCCGGACAGCTTCTTCTCCCTGACCTGAAGCTGATCCCGCTCCTTGGTCAGGGTGCGTAGGTCATTTGAGAGGATCACTGCCCTCTTGGGCATCAATCGCTCCCTACGACGGGAACCGTGTAGGGCTGACTCAAGGGCCAACAGAGTCTCCAGCTGATGCTCCACTTTTACCTGGAGAGCTATGTTGACCTCTACTTGCAAGAGACCCCCTCGATGGGCATGGTCGGCCTCTGCCTCTTCCTTAAGAGCCCTGCGTGTCAGGACTCAACCTCCCGCCAGGAATATAAGTGGCGGTCGACAGTAAGGCAGTCTTGGGCAGCCTGACACAGTATAGAGGAGTTAGAAAAAATGAGTTAAAGGAACCTAAGAAATTGGGAACTCTTACCTTTAAGAGGGACTCGTGGAGGTTGGTTAGAGGTCCGACCGAGGTACGCACGGCATCCACTCCCAAGACTCCTCCTTGGCTCCTCGGGGCATCGCCTAGGCTCAGTGAGGGAGAGGAGTCTCTGGGCCGAGGGAGAAGTTGGACGGTAGGCGCTCCAGGAGGTACAGCTGATGGGCTGGAGACGTCCTCGTCGGAGCTAGAGGCCCCCTCGGAAGAGCAACCCTTGACAGGGACTTCCCGGAATTGCACCGGGGGGAATGATTACGAAGCTTCCTCCAATGATGCTTAAAGCTTCTTGCGTAGGCGATCAAGCTTCATGCGGGGTTTGGTAGACACCACCCGCTTGCCTTTGGAAGGGTTGTTGGGGTCAGCCATGGATGTGCTTATGGTCTAACCTCCGGTCATTGGAGTGGCCGCCTGCTTGAAATGCTGCGACAAGGGGATGGTGTCCTCGTCATCTGGTATTGGTATACTCTCCTCAGGGATGGAGGGGAGCTTGCTGGGGTCAAAGCGTCGCAGCCTCTTCCATTTCGACGAGCGCTTTTTAAGGAATTTCCTCTTTGACCTCCCTGAGGATCTAGGCAGTAGGATGTCAGCTGGAGGCGCCAACATTTCCTTATCTTCTCCCGTCTCGATGATGACAAGAGGCAAGTCGGCCTCCTGGGCGCTAGCCAACTCCGTGGCCCCTTTGTCGGTAGCCGGCTCGAGCATGGCTGGTGCCTCTATTTGCTTCGGCGTTGCGTGCTCGTCGGACGACTCCGTAGCCTCCTCCAAAGCCTCAACTGAATTAGCTGGTGCGGTGAGAAGGGCCGGAGGAGGGTCCAGGGCCTCCTTGTTGGCTTCATCCTACTTGATGAGCCGATTTATTGCACTCGATAACATGATGCTCTCTGCAATAAACAAGCAATGGAGCATCAGTTAGAATTAACAGATATTGATAAAAAAAAAATGATAAGCATACTGAGGTTGGGGCTGGCTGGTGATTTTAGGGTTGAGGCCTGCTCGGTACATGAGTTCGTCACTATGCACCAGACCCGGGCCGCTTAACTCCATACTGGACAGAAAGATCCTAGCCTGCTGGTAGGTTGGGTCCTGCTGGAAGTCCCCTAGCTCTGGAGTGGCGGGCAGGTCTTCCCTCCAGCGAATGGGGCTGAAGGGACGTTGGAGTAGTCGAATGAAGAAAAATCGCTTTTTCCATCCCTTGTGGGAAGAAGGAAACCCGCCTAAAAATCTATGGCTGGAGCACGCCATAAAAATAAAGGTCCCTCGTGAGACAGTAGGAATAAAGAAAAAATGGAAGAAACGGGGGGAGGGGTGTTAGAGGGATGTCGAAGAGCTTAAAGATGATGTATGCCCCACCCATCTGAGCCGAAGACGTTGAGAGCCATTTGGTGGAGAGGAATGTCAAAGTAAGTGGAGATGCCCATGAAGAAAGGGGGGAGAGGGAAACAGAGCCCTAACTCTACCTGTCCTATGAAGAGTTCTAGGGGAGGTTCTATCGGCGATTGGTCCATCCTAGGGACTTCCACTGCCATCTCGGTCGGAATGTCATAGACCTCACAGGCCGCTCGTAGGGTTTCCGACCTCACCCTAGAAGACATGGACTCATATCACTCCGGTTGGTATCCCTTTTCCGAGGTCCCCTTTTACCCTGGTATTTCTTGCTCACCTTACCCATGGTTCCTAAGGAAGAAGGTGGGAACAAAGAAGAAAACTTACGCATGGGAAAGAGTCCTTAGAGGAAAAAGACGAGGACGATGTCTGCGAACGCTGGTAATCGACGATGCCAGAAGGCGAACGGACATTTTCACCTTCCCATTTTATAGGGAAGAAGCCGCCTATGTGCGTACAATGGAGGCAAGGCACGTGGGCGGCGATGAACATCCATGTCGAGGCATCATCGCAGTCAAGGCGACTGTTTGGTAGGGGTCTGCAGCACATATCGGCAGGAGATCGCGAAGATAGATGTTTGTGCACGTGGCAAAGGCACATTCGCGAAGGGGTTTTATCACCATTAAGAGACCTCATGCGCTTATAATGGATGACAGACAGCTATCATTGTTGTGCCTCGAAGTTCGCAAAAACCTTTTTGGAAGACTAATTCAAAGGGGATTTGCCTTGGACCCAGTGACGAATGTTTCGATTCCTCGGATCCGACAAGCAGCCAATGAAGTAGTAATGGATATCTGGACCCACCACAGCATAGCTTTTCTTTATTACACCACTAGTCTAATCAGTCAGCCACACTTCATTCGATTAGACTTGAAGGGAGAGACTTGTGATAGGGTTGAGCATCCCATGGTTGACATGTGGAACGATGAAACTATGTGTCAAGGTCCACCGAGTCTGAACAACTCTCCTAGACTCCCGAGACCCCCTCGGGAAGTCGGACTCCCGAGACCTCCTCGGTGTAGTAGACTCCCGGGACCCCCTCGGGAAGCCAGACTCCCGAGACCTCCTCGGTGTGGCAGACTCCCAAGACCACCTCGGGAAGACAGACTCCCGAGACCACCTCGAGAGGGCAGATCTCCGTAACCAACTCGGGATGGTATATGCCCAAAAACCTCCTCGGGAAGGCAAACTCCCGAAGCCCTTTCGGGAGAGGAAATCACCCGAGACCCCCTCGGAAAAGCGAAGCTTAAAAAGTCATAGATCCAATAGCCCGACTCCAATAGCCATTATCCTTTCTTGTTCAGGAAAGGTGACGGATAATTATTGTCCTTTATATGTGACAATTAAGGCTCAATAATCGCGAGAGACGTTACCTAAGAGCTATCAGGTAACCGACAAGTACGGAATGTGGAGATACGTGCGATCAAGCCTATAGGTATATAAAGTACTCCAACCCCTTAGGTAAAGGGGTGATGCTCATCTTACTCACAACTTCTCCTTAATTCTTTTCCTGCAATATACTCGAGTGCTGACTTGAGCTTCGGAGTGGGCTCCGTAGGAAAATCTCTGGCGTGTTCCCATTAACGCTCGTGTTAATCTCACAAGGTGAGATCTCCTTTCCTTTTTCCACCATCCTCGTGGGCTGGACTCTGGTGATTGATCGTCTACGTTGATTCCTTCCGGAACAGTGTTCGTCGGTTAAATATGAAGAATTTTAAAAATAAATCATTCCTAAATTTAACAAGGATGAAAAGTAGAACCATCAATCATTCATCTACATCTGTCACTAATAAGGTACCTATAAGACCAAGTAGAGCTAAAATTATTCTCAGATGACCCGTTATGGTTGATGGAGGCAATGTCTGATAGGCACGGCTGATAGGGATGATAGATTAGACTTAGAATCCATAACTGGGTCAAGGCACAAGGAAAGACATGAGACATAAGGCCCTCACTCAGGTCGGACCTGCACGGCCAATTTTGCTCGCAAAGTGACTCGGTTCATAAGAAAACCACATTGGTCCACCGGGACCGACTAGAAGTAAACCCAAATAGGCGGTTGGGGATATCGATCGGGGAAATCTCGGCTGGGAACGGCTCCGTCCGGGCCTCCCGAGATGTATAGACCTCGACTGGGGCTTCTTAACTTATGGGGTTTCTCGTTCCTCCCCCTGAGTGGAAAAGCTTCGTTCGAGGGTCATGATGACGCGACTCCTGGGACGCCGACCAATAACCCCTTAGGTGCTCTGCGACTCGACGCGCCTTATTTTTGGAGGTTTATCTTATCAGTACTCATACAAATATTCTGACACCTAGTTTGTGATAGTAGTGACCGTGCCAGTATCCATCGACCCAAGCCTGACACCACTCATGTTAAGAATCGCAAGAATCTCGTTGACTCAGTACGGCTTCTGATAATTGCAATGAGTAAGAGCAGGTCGTGCCACGAAGCCGCCCGCAAATCTCAGAAATTGCGATGCTAGTCGGTTGACTGACACTGTTCCCTGACTTTGTCTTTGCATGAGACAAAGGTTGAAACAGAGTTGGTCGACTCCCCCGGCTATATATAGGATCCTCCACTTTTCGCGTGAAGGTACACGACCTAGCGGAGCTATAGTGTTCTTCATTTTTTTCTTCTCCACCACCGGATTTCTGACTTGACCATCGGAGGGTTTTTTCCGGAAACTTTCCTTGCGGGTTTCTAACGGTCTCTTTCTTACAGGTGGTGAGCCTGTTGCCCTTCGGAGTCTCCAGCCCGGTCACCTATCTCCCGCAATTCCCTCTATCAACCAATTGAGACACATCATCGAGTTAGGAATTTGACTCGCTAATTGACAGGATCATCAGAGATAAAAATAGTCCTGCAATTTCTCCAAAGTTTTCAATCTATCTTCAACTAGTTCTCCGAGTACCTCATTTGACTGTGTTGCTTTTGAATCATCTACTTCAACTGACTTTGGATTTAAATCAGTAGCAAAATTCTATCGAGGCCAGCTTGCCCCCTTCGTTAGAAGGTGCCTTGTCAGGTCTCAAGTCGGGTCAGTTCTCAAGATCTTGAACATTCTCAAGAGAGATGTGAACAGTCTGAGCCGTCAAATTTGAATCAGCAAGAGAGCCGCCCTAACACAAAAATTGCAGAGAAATGCTTCAAGCCATCGGGTCTGAAAGTACCAGCGCCCAAAATTGGATATTTTGATGTGGTAAGCCGATAAAATACCTAGCTGCTTATAGTTCTTTCAACTTCTATAAGCCCTGACTTTTAATACTTTGTTTTGGATCCTCAGACTAAATCCATAACCTTCAATGTAAACCATATCAGCCTCGCCAGCAGCCCAATGTTCCCAAATCCACTATTGGAGTATGTTACATTGAAGGAGCAAACAAACTAAAACTCAAAAAGATTCCTTAAATAAATAAGGGCATCTCTTTTGATTCTCCCGAAATTCAAACCACTGCTCCATCTCAAGAATCTTCATCTCGGGAACATCTACCTAAGCATCTTGGATCCAATGATTCAATTGACACATCAAATGCACAAATAGAAATGAACACCATTAGCAAGGATTTTAATTCCCCAAAAGGTCATAGCTCATTCAAGGCCCTTGAAGTAGTCAAAGTCAATAATCTGGAATCTGCACTGCCAAAACCAAGAAAAGAGTTAGACAGTGATCTACATCCAAAACATATTAAAGAACCCTCAATTTCTATTGATTGAAGTCCTAGTCTTGGCGCAAAGAACTCAGATACTGTATCTCATCCAGATGCACAAGAATCAGACACTCAGAACAGTCATTACAGTGATTTTCCTACCATCATTGGTAAAGAAAATGTTTTCCAACAAATCTGAGCAAGATCATGGTAATAGGACAAGCACTCCTTATCTCATTTTATGAAGAGAATGTGGTGGTATTTTGAACTTTAATTTGTGTCTGAATCATCCCTCACATTGTCCATTGTAATTCACATATGCGCATTTCTATAAAGTTTTTTATTAAAATTTAATGGAATATACTCACTCGATAAATAAATTGATGGTTTGTGTTGATTGCAATTTTATGAAGATACTCTTGTTGTATGGATAAATAGATTCATTAGCAGGGAAGTTAATCGCTTTACCAGATTCCTTGATAGTTTTCTTCTTTTAAAAAAAATGGGTGCATCTTTTCTTCCTTGTTTCCTTTATGCACCTAAATGTATGGATATGCCCATGAGTTTGCCACTTAATTGAGTGTGTTTTGCAATTATAAGGTGTGACAAATAAGAGGAAATAACTATAGATGACGAATACATATCTAAAATCCAACAACAATATTTAAATAAATTGAATCACCTATATATATATAGGGATTTAATAGCCTATACATCCTTATAATAAGGCGACCATGGGCAACATCTGATCTGGCCAGCACATGCAAACATCTTTAAAATTTCTTAATCTCTCTCCTGCATATAAAGAAGATTCTCTTTTCTGCATGCAAAGGATATTCTCTATCCTGCATGCAAACTAATACCACTTGGTGGAGTTGATTTTCAAACCAACACTACAAGAAAAAAGTTAAACAACAACGCTTTTTCCGCGTTGTCGTTAATGCTTAAAAAGCGTTGTAGATGAAGCCGTTGTAGAAAGTATATCTACGACAACGCTTTTTTCGCGTTGTGGTTTGGAGCAAAGACAACGCTTTTTTCGCGTTGTCTATTGGTTTTTAAAAAGCGTTGTTATTGACGCTGTTGTTAAAAGTCGGGTATCAAAGATAACGCGGAAAAAACGTTGTGGTTTGGCACAAAGACAACGCAAAAATCGTGTTGTGTATTGTTACTTAAAAAACGTTGTCTTTTTAATAGGCAGTGTTTTTCACAATTTATAATATTCACAATTTATAAACATTTTTATTCACAATTGATAATATTCACAATTTACAATATTCACAATTTACAAGCATTTTTATTCACAATTGATAATATTCACAATTTACAAGAACGATTGAAGGGCTTTCTTCCTCAACTTCCCCAAAGCCAGTAAGCTTATCAAATTCATCATCATCGATCAACCCCCGCTTTAGCTTCTTCAATAAACGGTACTCTTGATCCAACTCCTCTACATCCTCTTTGGTCTGAATGGCACGACGCTTTTTGCCTGTTTTTTTCTTCATAACAGTGGCAGTAGATTCCGGTTTCTTCTTCACTTGTTTTTGTTTAGGCTCTTCTTCTTGCTTGCTTTGCAAAATCTTCTGTCTTTGCTTCTCTCTGGGTTTATTCCTATTGATTGTATGCAAAACATGCGACTGAATCATTCAAACGTAAGGTAATGTGCAATAATATATTGTCAAATAAAATTCATATAAACAAACCCCATGATGTGAACCGTTGCAAATTATATATAATTTGGATTTAAACTAACAAGGTACAGGTGCAGATTCAAGTTCTTGATGTTAAATCATGTAATGAGGATGGAAACTGCATCATGTTTTGGAGCCAGAATTTCATACTATAAGTATCACCAACTATAAGAAGAGGAAGTTGCTTACTTGTACTTGATCTGTGTCAAATCAATATCATGGATGGGTGAGAAACCCTCGATCGATAGAGAGTGATGCTTCACCTCTGGCATTGATGGGATCTGCAGCAAACCATATCCCATAGCCAGTTTCCCAATCTCTAGATCTTTCCACCTGTAAGGATGTGCCATCAAACACTTTAGAGATGGTACAACATCAATGGGAAAAAAAGTGTAAAGGGGAACCTGAATATATGAGAACAGTGATGTTCTTTATATGCACGAATGTATGACACAAATGCTTTGATCCCCTTCTCCATCACATCGCGGTCTTCTTTAGCTGCATCTCTGATCTGTAACAGATGTAGATCTTTGAGATAATTGTCATTCCGGAAAAGATAGAAAAGTAGTGCTCCCACTTGTTAGCACATGGCTTGCAATAGGAAATGTTGAATTTAAAAGATCACAGCTGAGCTATTTTTTGAGGTTATTGGGTCATCGAAGTGAGAACAGGGAGTCACGAAAAGTAACGATGATGTTGTTTCCATTTCTCATATTTCTGGTCTCACTAGGTAAAATGTTACCTTCTATTTCTAGTTAGAAGTTAATTTAAAATAATTAATTCAACCTCAAACTAATGACCAACAAGAAAGATGGAAATTTCTTTATCACATTTCTTAAACAAAACTATAGTATTGAATGGAAGTTGCTAAGTGTAAGAAGCTCGTGATGGGGTTAAAAAAATGACAAACTAATAGCCTAGTATAATTTCAAAGATGTTTGAGTACTAACAAAAAATATCCATCATTCCTGCTAATCAAAAGAAAAATCAAGCAAGTAAGAATGTAATAAAAAACTTGGAATGGAAGATGGGACCACTTCAAGGATGATCTTACCAGAGGAACCATGTCAAATTCAGTATCTAAGCAAGTTCTCTCTTTAAGAGGGACTCTTCTCAGTTGCAGGAACTCTACATAATCATCCTCCTGAACACAAAATACAATATTAAGTCATGGGCAAATATCTCAATTCACAAGTTTTAAAAATATCCATACCCTCTCAATAGAAATAGAATAATTTCTTCTAGTTTATTTTAGTTGGGGCATTTCTTTCCTGAAACTTACACTCTTAAAGGGCTCAGGAGATTTTTCACGGAGTTCTAGTATATACGTGACTCTCTTCTCTCCGATGCCCTACACAATGGGCAAAAGATTTAGCAAATTATTCCACTGGAAAAGGGAGAAAGATAAATATCTAATTTTAAATGTACCTTTAATCCTTTCAGCTCCTCCCTTGCAATGCCAAAAGAAGAGGGGAAGTCTATCAAATATTTGGGCTCAAAAAAAAAAAGTACAGTGGAATATTTAATAGAAGTTAACAATGAAACATTAGATGATATCGTTCACAATGGGTAATGATGCCTACACTGAATATTTAATAGCAGTTGAAAGTTAGGAGATTATTGGAGTAGATATTGTTCGCATGTGAAGATCTTAATATACAATATTGCAGATGAAAGATACATTAGTGAACTGTGATGCCTTTTATATTCAGTTTTCATTCTAATGTAGCCACAACTTTCTATTAGACTAAAAATCGATCATAGAGTAAAATGTAAAGCAGAAAATTACAGTGTTGACCTCCAACTGCAATTTTATTAGCTTCCCTGGAAGAACTTGAATTGAGAAAGCCACCTCATTCATAATATAAGTCTAGGAGTAGTGCTCTCAATTTTAGTTTGTTCATTTGTATGGCAGAATATTGACCCCTTTTGATATCAACAGAAACATTAAAATGATATGTCACTGTCCCATACTGAAAACTGAAGTAAAATTTTAGTATTGAGTGAAAAAAAACTGACCCCTTTTGGCTTGGTGTGCTCTTCATGACTTGGATCGACAAAATCAGAATTCCCTGAAGAAGAAAAAAAAATCATTCTGCTAAGAATTGCAAAGAACCCTAAAATTTCTCTCAACAAAGGAGAGTTTCTCTCTCAAGTGAGAATTCTTAGAATTCTATGGACCTGCTGTGATGGATGAATAGAATTTTGTCCCTCATATTTGCATCAACAACATAAATATTAAGATGGATATTTAGCGAACAGGCTCCACTGAACAACATAAATATTATTTTTGCTAAACATAATACCTTCATGATCTCATTTGTATTTAGCGAACAGGCTCCACTGAGCAATTCCATGAGAACAAAAGTAAATAATAAAGAATTACTTCTTATAAAGATAGGCATTGTGTTAACAGAAGATACCTTTCCTTTACACCAAACGAAAATTCATTTTCTTTCTCAATTGAACTAAATGAGGAAGCACTTGTCATCTTTGGACTGCTTCACATACCTCCATATGTTACAACTACAAAAGAATATAAAGCATACCTAGATGGACTTGTGAGGTAGAGACATGCTCGTTTGCAGTTTGTAGCATCTACATGCTCAACTAACAGGTCAACATCTTCCTCCTATATATTACACTGACAGAAGATTACAAAAGCTAGAAAATTTACACTGATAACTATTATACAGATATCTTGTACTTGCATATTAATGCAAGCAAACATCCTTTCACTGCATGTGACAAGTTTTCCAAACTCACAAGTTTTACAACACATCATCAATCACTTAAGAGTTTCACGAGTTTTTCAATTCACAAGTTTCATAATCAATCCGCGATTGGGGCCACTTCTGAAGCTCGATCTCATAACTATCCTTTAACACTGCCTAAAAAAATTGAATTAGAAATTATAGAAAATACAATATAATGTAAGCTACTTTTAAAAAAAACATCATTCCATGAACTTAAATCTAAATAGAATAATGATCTTGTATGATTCCAAACCTATTCAGAAATATGATCTTGAATGCACTCCGTCAACTCGGCCCGAACCTCATCAATTTGATCACGAGAGTAACCTGTTTTTGTGAACTGTGAACACAGACAAATTAAATTGGCGAGTGGTTAATGGGAAAAACAATCAACACTGATCACTTTGCAATTCTAAATAGTTAATGTCAAAGAATGTGAGATAAGCTTAATATAGTTACTATTGATCTCAGCGAATCTCTCTCGATAGTCTCAACTTCTTCAATAATTTGTTTCATGTATCTCATCACAAAAAAACCGCATTGTTTCGCATCCGGTTGTTGAGGAGCCTATATATGGTAATTATTGTCAAATAGTTAACGAAAATTATACACATTCCAATATATGTTAAACAAAAGTATACATACCTTAACTACTTCCCACTTAGCTTTTTTTCTCCCTTTCCTTCCCTTGGTAGAATTAAACAAGCGTAATGCCCTTCATACGTTATGAATATTTGTTATATAAAATTTATATTAAAATATAAATTTACTGATAGAAATCTGAACTCACATTTCCATTACGTATTTACAATCATCATCTCGAATGCGGGAACTAAGGGAATCCAACACATAAATAGTATCCTTGTAAGGTTCAATTACACTGAGAATCCAATGGAAACTAGGCAAAGACATATGGTTAGATCATAAAATTTAATAAATTAGCGAATGGAAGCATTTTAAAGTGAAGTTTTATTTTGCACTTACCCGACATTACATGGCACCAAAACAATTTCATCTGATGATGCACCGGTTAGCCTATCAGCTAAAAGAGTTGCCCTTTGGTTCAGCGTTTCAAGCTTAGCTGTTTTGTCTTGTGCCATTTTTGCTAGAAATGGGATTTTGTGGGGATTCATAAATCTGAATTTCTTTGTAGTGTTATCTTTCAGCTTCTTTTTATACAGACACCTATCAATGCAAAGAAAATAAAATTAAGATACGAAACAAAGAATTGCTTAAATGTTTCTGAAATTGCTTAAATAATTTCACTTACCATATGTAGGCAACGATCAAATTTACTGAAATTGGCTCCAAATGATACAAAGAATTTATATCCTCAAGGTCCAGAAAAAGTTCACAATCTTCATCAAAAACTTCATTATCTAAACGCAGTGATATACACCTTCCTCCATCTAGAGCATGCTTACTGTAACAATATAACATATGTAATGATCTTGGGACACTTGTTGACAAACTAGGTTTCTTTTGTGATTGTTCAAACTTCTTCCTTCCAGGCTTCTAATAATATCAAATGTAAACAAGTTAGATAGCTAGGTTGAATAATAATACAGTCACAATTTAACTTGAACTATAATAACTCATATACCTTCTCTTGCTTCACAATCTGCTATTCAGGCCAAGCCACAACAGATCCTATGGCATCACCAATGACTTCACATTCACTTGGAATTGGATATGGCAAACGAGCTGATTTGTCCACTGCTTGATCAATGGAGACTCGAATGCAATTAATGGGAAATGGAACACCATGAAGTATTTTATCCTGTCCATTGAAACCAACAATTGTACCATATGCAGCAATATTTGTGGCAGTTCCAGAAATAACAAAGGTAATTTGCAACCTAGCTATATTAGAGAGAACTTAAAATAACAAAGGTAGTTGTGGGTTAATAAAGGCTGACCATGCAATGAAAAAAATCTTGCTCTTCTGGCAGTTGTCTTCAGTCACAAAATCATAATCATATACAGCATAGCGACAATCATTCTCAGGTATCGCGGCAGTGAAATCATCGTAGCTCTCTCCTTGAGCTCCAGTCTTCTCCACAATAACTTCTTTATTCTTTTCATCAATCATAAATATTACATATCGATGCACTTTCTTTCTCTGCAGTTCCAAAAAAGTGCTCTTGCTCTGTTCATCAACTAAAATGCCGAATGGTGCATTTGCCTGCAAGTAAAGCAATCGAAGTAAAAAAAAGAAAAACAAGCAAACAGAACTCTGATAGTTAACAAGTCATGTGAATCAAGTAACAATCATGTAAGAAAAATAATCAAACAGAATTCTGACATACTGTAGTTGACTAGCCATGTAAAATAACTTTGAGCAAAGAATATAAGGCAACTCCTCTCTAGAGTTGTAAATGAATCAAATATTCATAAACAAGTTTAGTACTCAATTTTGCAAGAGCTTATTTATGTTCATTCAATATGTACAAGGTTGATTAAATAAATAAGCTTAAATTCAATATGTACAAGGTTGATTAAATAAATAAGCTTAAATACCTATGTGTTTAATTTATTAATGATCATGAGTAAAGATTTTGTAAATAATATCTATGAACAAAATTAGTGTATCATATTTATCAATAAAACTTTTATCAATCTGCTAATTAAAAAGTTGTCAAAATGAACAAACAAAGTTGCAATATTAAGTTCACTGACCAATTAAAGAAGTTTAAAATATGGATATTTCAAATAATTAGCTGAATTTAAGAGCTTGATAACATTTAAACAAATCAAGTTCAATCAAGCTTAAACCAACACAAGCTTAAAAAGAAAAAGAAACCGAGTCAAGTTTAAACAACATGTCAGCTATTTGGCTAATTTAGGCTTAGCTTGGCTTAATTTGTGAAGCTTATCAAATAAATTTAAACATCACAAAGCTTAGTGGCTCGTTAAAGCTTGGCAATCTCCAACAAAGAAGCAGGAAGGGTTAAAGAAGAAAAAATAATGGGTGTGTAATTCCAAATGATTATACAACATCAAATCCTCTCAGAGTCCAGGAACCCACACAAATTTCACTATTTGCAAAGAAAATAACAAGGGGCGAGAATTAAGCCAAATTAAGAAAACTGCAAACAAAATTAATAAAGTCAACAAATCACGCACATACTAATAGGATCGAACATTCAATATTACTTAAACCTAAAAAAATGTCCTTTTCTTAACATTAGAAACTGGTAACCAGAAGGAAGAAAGGGCGAAGATCAATCGATCACGTACACATATCAAAAATTAGTTCATTGGAGAGTGCTGTCGACTATCATCTCTGAACTATAAGGTAAAAAAACAAAACAAAAAATCCAGACAAGTATCAAACCCTAGAAGAGCGAAAACAATCTGCTTAATCGCAGAAGTTCCCTGAGAAGAGTCCAACAGTTGCATTCACACAAGAAACAGAGAGATCGCAAACCGTACCATCCGTAACGCCATGCCTCCTCGATCCAAAGGAGGAAGAGGATGAGCAGCAGAGACTGAAGACGAACAGGAGCCGATGAAAACGGACATCGAGTTGGGAACTTAGACGGAGAAGAAAACAATTAAGAAAATATTTCGTGCGTGGCGCTGCAGTAATTTGCAATCCCCTTCTCCCCGAGCGTCACCAGCAGAAGCTTGAAATCTGACCGCCACAGAATCAGAACGTCGGCGACTGCGAGAGAGAGATGGAGAGGGTAGTGGTGAGCGTCGTGATGCTGCTGCTGGGGTTCAGTTTCCACTCGACGGACGAAGAGCTCGTGGAGGATACTTCTTGGTGGTGAGCTAGGAGAATATGTATGTTCACCAGATCTTCGTGGAGAGGAGAGGACGAGGGAGGTGGCAATGAGGGAGGTGGAGGGAGGTGACAATGAGGGTTTGGGTTTGGAGCTTGCCAGAAAGGAAGAGGAGCGGAGATATTTCGCGGAGAAAAGAAGCGCGGAGAGATTTTTCGCGAGCTGCCGAGGTTTGGCAATGAGCGAGGGATGTGTTTTTTTATTTTAGCGGGAAATACGACAACGCTTTTAAAAAACGCTTTTGTAACAGCGTTGTCTTTCATCCGAAACCACAACACTAAGCACATCGCATCATTATAAAACGTTGTCATTATTAAAAAGTAAAACACGTAGACAACGCTTTTCACTAAAAACGTTGTAAAACAAAAAAAGACAACGTTTTTTTTTAAAAAACGTTGTCGATTGGGCGTTGTTGATTGCAAAAATTCTTGTAGTGCAACTCCACAAATAGAGCTGGTTTGAAAAAATCAACTCCATTTGTGGAGATAGTTTGAAAATCAATTCCACTAAGTGGAGTTGATTTTATCAACTCAACTTCACACAATGCTCCACAAGTGGAGCTGATTTGAAAAAATCAGCTCCACGAGTGGTATTGGTTCCTTTACATGCAAGAAAGAGAATCCTTTTTGTACGTAGAAGAGAGATTAAAAAATTTTAAAACTATTAGCGTATGTGGCCAAATCAGATATTGCCCATGATCGTCCTTATAAGGATGTGTAAATTATCAAATTCCTTATGATGCTCACCTTGTACCTATAAAGTATTTTTTTTCTTTAGTTTTTTTTAGAGCAGTGGGTTTAGAATTTTGGATTTGGGCTTTAAGGTTTGGATTATGCTAAAGAAATTTAATAAAAACCAAAAAACAAACATAAGTATACCTTACTTACCTTGAACTGGGGCGTGCCATAGTGTATTTTTTTTTATTTTAAAGATTATAGTGTAGGGTTTATAGGCCTAGGGTATATTCACGATCATATATATATATATATATATATATATATATCAAATACTACATGCTTGATTATATTTGGGACACCTGGTATGAATTCGGACCTATATTTGAATCCAGTGCACAATAACTATTTTTTTATATTATATATATTTAAGGTTTAATATTTTAAAATTTAAGGATTAGGTTATAGTGAATTTAGGCCAATAAAATTTTTCCTATATGGTTCAAGATAAAAAAAGTTAGATGCTCACGAGGTATATTATATATATTTAGTTTTGAAGATTTAGAGATTTAGAGATTGAGTTATAGTAGGTTTAAACCAATAAAATTTTCCTTTTAGAGTTCAATCTTCCCTCTTGAATTATAGTATTCAAGATAAAAAATATTTAAATACATACGAGGTATATTATGAGATTAAGGAATTATTTATTAAACAATTAAGGATTTGTTTATCTTAAAAAATAAAAAATAAAAAAAGATCCAGGCGTCTAGATCGCTTAGTACACAACGTCACGTGACAACCGTTTCAAAGTAGAGCACTACTCTCTCTCTCTCTCTCTCTCTCTCTCTCTCTCTATATATATATATATATATATATATATATATTGCTCTGCTGTGGACGCTGCACTGTGCGCCCATGTGTGATTGCCTGCAATCGATTTGCCAATTAATTGGGAGGCGTCGACTGGCAAATTGATTGGCTAGCATTCTGTTAATCGACGACTTCCGACCGCCACCCTAAACCAAACTATAATTCGGGGAGAAAGGTATGTAGGAAGTGCCGTCGATAGAGGGGGGATGAATTTCGACTTGAAAAGTCTTTCGTAAACTTCGAGGTTCGTTCTATTCAGAGAGTTAGTAGCACAGCGGAAAAATAAAGAACAAAAAACACACAAGACACACAGGTTTTATTTGGTTCCCAACCCCCCAGGGTCAGTACGTCCAAGGCTTAATTATGGGTAGCGCCCGTCCACTAATGGTCTCCTTTCCGGACTTTCCGAAGGTGGAGAAACTCATCTTACAGTTCAAGTTTTACATCAAAAATAATAAGGAAATTTAGTGCATAAAAATAATTGCAAACCAAACAGGAAAGTCGACGATCCTGGCCTCCTTGGTCGCAGAGCTTCGTCTCTAACGCTTTTTCTTCACTCAGAATGATTAGAATGGTGTAGCAGATGATGTACTGTGTTGAGGGGTTGAAGCCCCTTTTATAGCTTCATCTCGGGCGCCCAAGAGCCATTGCGGCACCTCTATACGGTCAAAATTCCATCCAAAATCACAAACTTCACAAAGCTGATAAGGCAAGCTGTCTTGGGCGCCCAACACCTTCCTGGGCGCCTGGATTCATGGGGGGCACCCTGGTTCAATGGGGGCGCCTAGGAGCAGCTTTCCCAGGCTTCTCTTGTGTTTGTTCGCCTGCTTTGCCTCCAATTCTAGGTACCTGCAAGATACACAAACACAAGACAAACACATATATAATCATAGCCTTAACGATTGGTTCTGAATTTAGATTTCTCACGAAACCCTAGGTCGAACCGAGTTCCCTTCCCGAGGAACACGCCTTTGCCTACTCCTTTCATGAGAAGTTTGCCAACCGGCTCCTCCGATTGGACTTTTGCCCGATCTTCCGGATCAGGACTTCATGCCCAGTCCATGACTAGGACTTATTGCCCAACCCTCGGTCAAGTCTTCGGTGCCCAGCCCTCGGCCAGGACTTATTGCCCAATTTCTCGAATCATGACTTCGTGCCTAGTCCGCGACCAAGACTTATTGCCCAACCCTTGGTCAGGTCTTAGGTTCCCAGCCCTCGGCCAGGACTTATTGCCCAATTCCTTGAATCAGGACTTCGTGCCCAACCCTCGGTCAGGTCTTAGGTGACCAACCCTCGGCCAGGACTTAGTGCCCAAACCATGATCAGGACTTAGTGTCTAATTCCTCGAATCAGGACTTATTACCTAGGTTAACTAGGACTTTTCTTCACTTTGATACGGATTTCTTGACTCACCCTTACCTTATCTAATATATTACTAACTTAAGCATATTGTTAAACATTCAAACACTAGAGGAGGGCATCACTGATGCATCTTGCACCAACAAGGTAAACCCTAAGGGGATCACGTCCGACTGGACCCCGAGAAATTGCTACGGTCGGATTTGATCACGACGACCGTGACACTAACCGCCTTCAATCGATTGCTACAAATATGCCTTGAATCGATTGATTGATTGCTGCAATCAATTCAAGGTGCATAGGTTTACAGGTTATTTTTTCTCAGTCAATTAGGCCAGGCAAAATCTATCCCCAATCGATTGCCTAATTGATTGAGGCACAAATATGTGACAGACGTGCTTTGTAATAGAATATGTGAGTTTCTTCCCTCCTTATTTCTATTACCTTGCATTATTTTCTCTGCTTGGGCATTTTTCTTTTCTCTGCACTTTCTTCACACCCATCCCAACGTGGTATCTGAGTGCAGTTTAGGAAGATGGAGGTTTACATCGATCAAGATCGAAGTACAATAGGAATGAGGTAAACCATGTTATGAAAAAGGACAAGCCCTAACTTTACAGAAAGGCAGAAGGTCATTATTAGTACAAGGGCATGCTTGTATGATCTAACTCGGGGAGGAATTACCTTACAGTTTACTCCGTTCATACCTAAAGTTTGAAAGGAGTATGGTATGATCATTCCGTGACCTCAAACCTAATGTACTTAGATCTTTCTTCTTTAACAAAGTTTTTGTGTGACAAACTTGAATTTGAGGGGATGATTCCTCCGCACAAAAATTGAGTGGTGGACCAGTTCATGAGTAACTACGTCCTTACAAGAAACACTCAAAGTTACAAAGACGCAGTAAGGGCAACAGAGCAAATCGAATCCCCTGCCCTAGGATTCATAAAGTCGTCCGAGTAGCAGAGCCCCAACTCTGGAATCACGGCTATTATTCATCAAAATAATACTCAGTTCCAACTACTTGTTCAGATTACGAAAAGCTTAAAGGACATCCAGTCTGATCTCAGGACACTGATGGAGCAAACCAAAACTATGGGAAGTACTTTAGCAGCAACCCTTCTTGATGAGTTAATTGACAAACTAAAGAATTTATCTTTAGGGCCATCTGATAGACCTAGAAAGGGCGAAGGAGTTCTCAGAGTCTTCAAAGATCCTTATAAAATACTGAAGGAGGAGCAGGCTAACCTAAAGAACTAATGGCCACTAGGACGATTACGGAATTACCTTCCACCTCTTCCCCATTATACGAAGACCAAATACGCGAATATAGGCGTAACCAACAAAGGCTCTACAACGCTTAGCAGGGAGCAAGAAGGCTGAGCAGATGATTGACGGGAAGGACCACTCCCACCCAGACTCTAGAACAATAGATCAATCCACAAACAGAATTAAGGCTTTCCATGCAGAAAAGGGTTGCCATTGTTTCAGCAGACGTATTGTACCACTCAAGAAGGGATGACGTTCATCACAGAGTGCATGACCACAGATCTGAAGAACCCATCCTGGTGATCGAAGGTAACCAATGGGATAGAACCTTTATCCAAGAAAGAAGCTTCGATCAACTACAACGAAGCAGGATGCAGTACATTCATCTAGGGGTTCTGCAAGTAAGAATCCAAACACTTCACCAACAGGAAGAGGTCACTATGGCTCTTATCGTCTTTAGAGACTATAGGTGGCTCGGAGATCAAGCCATCCTAGCATCCATGGAAGTAGACTTGACACGAGGAAGTCAAATAGTATACATTATCCCTGATTTAATGCTAACAATTGGCGATTTCTACATAAACATACAGGTTTCAATTCTTACACGGGGATATGAAAAGTGGCAAAATGGAGAAGCAATTTGTTAATCACAAGAGGACTTGTCAGCCGACTCTCTAACACCCCAAATGTCGGATTCGCATATGAAATACAAGGAGTCATGGAATATCTCATCATCCATGGAGTGTGTGCCCTTCCAGGACGAAGATTCTCAACAACCGCCCTACAGGGTCTGAACTGGACCATCAGACCTACACAAGCACTTGTGCCAGTACAACCGACAGAGGTAAATAGCCGAAATCTAATTGATGGTCATATCTCCCTAAGTTTCACTAATTATACAGCGGCACAAGCAAGTGGACACCTCCACTTCAATAAAAGGGATGAGGAGATTCAAAGTGACGAGGAAGAATTGGGAACCTCACACACATTGGCAGTCTTCTCTGAAATTGACAACGGTATTCCTGATGATGCTTACAGGCTATTATCTCATTGCTGGGAGCACCCGACAATACCTCGTATTCTTGTCCATAAACTGAGCCTGGAGGTAATTGTTCCAACAAAGAAGTCATCAGGAGCAATAGGATTTGATCTTATGGCGTCAATGACTTGAATTGTTGAGCCCAGAGGGCGAGGCCTTGTCTCAATTGGCCTGAGCTTGGAAATTCCCTGGGGATCCTATGGCCGGATTGCCACTAGATCGAGAGCTGCCTGGAAGCAGGGATTAGATGTTGGCGCTAGCGTAATTGACAGCGACTACCGGGGTGTGATAAAAATGTTAATCTTTAGCCACTCCAATTACCCTGCTTTCATCTGACCAGGTGATGTAGTCGCTCAAATAATTTTTGAGCCCATAGTCCTAAGGTATATGAGGCTCAGACTCTCTCCACAACCGAACGAGGAGCACAAGGATTTGGGTCTACATCTCAATAGTCCCAGCTCGATAGTTATGTTCCCCAGCATGTTTTTGTTAGTGCAGGCAGCACCTAAGTCGAACCTGGATTTTGATATTGGCAAAGGGTTCAAAAGTTAAGTATTATTTGTGTTATAATGTGTTCATTAAGTGTGCAGAAAGAAGTCCTAGCGAAGGGCTGTTGGGCACCTGGCGAAGGTTTGCCAAGAGTCTAAGACTTGGCGAAGGACTGCTAGGCACCTGGCGAAGGGCTGCTGGGAATCTAAGACCTGGCGAAGGACTGCTAGGCACCTGGCGAAGGACTGCTTGGTACCGAAGACCTGGCGAAGGGCTGCTAGGCACCTAGCGAAGGACTGCTGGGCAAAAGTCCAACCAGAGGAGCTAGTTCGCAAAAGGTAAACTCTCTTGAGAGGAGTAGGTGACGACGCATTCCCCGTCGAGAGAACAGTAGGTGTCGGTTTGACCTAGGGTTCCATTTGGGAGACCCAAAGTCAGAACCAAGACAGCTAAGGCTGTATAAACCTAATATTTTTGCTTTATTATGTTTGGTACTAACCCTGGATACAGGACCGAATGAATGAGTTTTTGCAGCTCAGAATGTCCCAAAGAAGAGGGGCAGCAGCTGGGCTGGGCGCCCGGGAGGTCCCGGGCGCCCAAGGTCAAAGCCAAACGAGCAGCTGAGCAAGAAGTGCTTCGGAAGTTCACTGGGCCAGGCGCCCTCATGCTCCCAGGTGCCCTCATGGTCCCGGGCGCCCTGGATGCCTCGGGTGCCCTGGGTCCAAGCCATCGAAGCGATCGAATTAAAGTCAGCCGAGAAGCTTGTTCAACAAGTCAAGCAGGGTGCCCCGTGTGTCCCGGGCGCCCCCGTCAAACTCTGAGCCCGATCCTGGAGGGATAAGGGATGACCGAGTTCTGGATAGGGGTTTGCGGATCAAGAGGCACATGGAGGGCGCCCCCAACGTCCAGGGCGCCCCCAGGTGCACTATAAAAGGGGTTCGACCCCCAAGGCTTCAGTACACACTTTTCTAACGCCATAACGCTCTTCGCTCAAGCTCATTGCTCCGGAAACTTCTGATCTCGAGGTTCTAGCGCCGACGACGACCCTACGCACCGAAGTACGATCTGTTGGATCGAGAAACACGATAGAGGGGGTGAATATCGTGAAAAACTTTCGGATTAGAAAAGAGAATGCACAGCGGAAAATTAAAATAAAACAAACATGAACACAAGGATTTTTTACTTGGTTCGGAGTCGCAGTCGGCTCCTACTCCAAGGCCCACGGTCCTTGACCATTTACTGCGGGCAATTCTATAATCGCGCAAGTTTTTACAAATATTTGTACAGTTATGGTGCAAAAATAAAAACAATTATGCTTTTGCTATCGACACATGGTGTGGATCGTACTTTGGTGCAGAGGGTCGTCGTTGGTGCTTGAATCTCGAGATGGGAGGTTTTCGGAGAAGAGCGCTTGAGTCGAAGAGCGTAGAGGCGTTGAAAGAATTGATATCGAAGCCTTGGGGGTCGAACCCCTTTTATAGTACACCTGGGGGCGCCCTGGACGTTGAGGGCACCCTCCACGTGTCTCTTGATCCGCAAACCCCTATCCAAATCTCGGTCATCGCTTATCCCTCCAGGATCGAGCTCGGAGTTTGAGGGGGGCACCCGGGACACAGGGGGTGCCCTGCATGGCTTGTTCAACAGGCTTCTCGGCTGACTTGAATTCGATGGCTTCGTTGGCTTTGACCCAGGGTGCCCGGGACACTGGGGGCGCCGGGACCATCAGGTCGCCCGGGACCATAAGGGCGCCCGGCCCAGCAAGCTTTTGAAGCGCATCTTGCTTAACTTGTTTTGCCTTGACCTTGGGGGCGCCCGGGACACTGGGAGCGCCCTGCCCAGCTGCCTGCCCCTCTCCTTTGGGGCGTTCTGAACTGCAGAAACATATTCCTTCAGTCCTGCATCTAAGGTTAGTCCAAAATAACACAACAAGAATATTAGGTTTATACAGCCTTAGCTGTCTTGGTTCTGACATTGGGTCTCCCAAATGGTACCCTAGGTCGAACCGACGCCTACTGTTCCCTCGACGGGGAACGCGTCCTCACCTACTCCTCTCAGAAGAGTTTACCTTTTGCCAGTCGGCTCCTCCGGTTGGACTTTTGCTCAGCAGTCCTTCATCAGGTGCCTAGCAGCCCTTCGCCAGGTCTTCGGTACCAAGCAATCCTTCGCCAGGTGCCTAGCAGCCCTTCGCCAGGTCTTCGGTACCAAGCAGCCTTCGCCAGGTGCCTAGCAGTCCTTCGCCAGGTCTTAGACTCCTAGCAGCCCTTTGCCAGGTGCCCAGCAGCTCTTCGCCAGGTCTTAGGGTTTCGATGCCTAGCAGTCCTTCGCTAGGTGCCTAGCAACCCTTCGCCAGGACTTCTTTTTGCACACTTAATGAACATATTAGAACACAAATAATACTTAACTTTTGAACCCTTTGCCAATATCAAAACCTAGGTTTGACTTAGGTGCTGTCTTCACCAACATTCTCCCCCTTTTTTATTTATGGCATCCCGGTTCAAAAAGTTAAGTTTAAACCAGGTAAAAATTCCAATTTCATTTCCTCCTCCTGGAAGAAATCTCTCCCTAGATTTTTCAAAGGTTCGCGTGGTTTGAAAAAAAATTTCTAAGTCTAAAAAAGGGAATTAATTTTTCAATCCTTAGAACAATTTTAGACGAAATGTAAGTCAGAGAACATTTTCCAAAAAAAAATTTAAGTTAGGCACTTGAAAAATTTGTACTTAGAAAATTTACACTTAGATGATTTTTAGTTTTCGTACTTTAGAAAAACTCTTCTAAACTTCTTCTGAGGTTTTTAATACTTTAGAAAAACTAATCTCTTTAGGACTTTAGAAAGTTTTCAGGAAAATTTTGAAATGAACCTTAGAAATTTTTCTATTAGTGAAATTTAAAACTAGCTTAAGTAATTTTCAAAATTGACTTAAGTCAAGTAATTAGAAATAGTTTTGAAAACACTTTAGTAAAAGCTAGATCAAGTACTTAGAATCAGTTTTGAAAACAGCTAGGTCAAGTACTTAGAGACAGTTTTGAAAATAGCTAGGTCAAGTACTTAGAGATAGTTTTGAAAACAGCTTGAGTGATTTTACATTTTGAAGAAAGGATAAAGTGATTTTACTTTTTGAAGAAAGGATAAACAAATTTTTGAAAATTTTGAATTTGAAAAAAAAACTTTTAAACCTTCTCTCCTTTCCAATCTCTCCCCCTTTGCCATATATAAAAAAAAATCATAGCAAAAGAATATAGCAAAGTAAGCGAAACAGTGTAGCAAAAGAAGTAAGGTGTTGTACTGAACCAAATCAAGGTATAAACTAGACCAAATAAATTTGAATTATCTCTTTTAGGTCCTGTCTAACCCAATTAGCTACTTACTAACTGTTATAAACAGTAGCTTTCACTAGGGTTAGTCAAGTTAAGTGTTCTGTCCAAGTTAGATTTTCTAAACTTGACACTTAACCTGATTACTGTATAATTTGTATTTAGTGCCCCAATTACTGCAGATGCACTAACTTAAAGCATCTTGAATTAAGACAAAGACCTAAGCACCTCAACCCATTCTAGGTTATCAATCAAAAGTACCCTAAGGTGCTTGTGAGATGCTGGCTTCTAGATCTCTAGGTGCATGCAGTTCTAGGGTTAGGGCCTAGGCTAAGTCCATTTTCGAAAAAGCCCTAGTTTTGAAGGGGATAGTTTTTACAAAAAAAACTAAGTCAAAAGATTAGTTTTAAAAGAAAAGAAATTCAAGTTAAGTAGAAACTGATAAGTAATAAAATAGTTTTGAAAGAAACACAGAAGTAGAGTAAACCTATTCTACCAAGCATAACCCTAACTGCCTTCTTAGTGAACTGATTCAGATTCAGGTAGGGGTTTGGTGAATATGTCAGCTAAGTTAGATTTAGAGTTTACATGCTTAAGGACTATCTCACCCCTGGCTACATGATCTCTTACAAAATGATGTTTAACTTCTATGTGTTTAGTTCTTGAATGTTGGATTGGGTTCTTAGTTAGATTAATTGAGCTTATATTGTCAATGTAGACTTGAGTTTGGGTGTAGTTAAGCTGGAAGTCCTTAAGAGTGTGTATCATACATAAAAGTTGTGCTACACACTCTCCTAAGGCAACATACTCAGCTTTAGTTGTGGATAGAGCTATACAGTGTTGTTTTCTTCTACACCAACTCACTAGACTATTTCCTAAAAGTTGGCAGCTTCCACTTGTACTTTTTCTATCCAGTTTACAACCAGCGTAGTCAGAATCTGAGTATCCTGACAAGTCAAAGGTTGAGGTCCTAGGATACCAAATCCCTACATTTAGGGTGCCCTTAACGCATCTAAGTATTCTTTTTAGGGTTGCTAAGTGCGTTTCCTTAGCACAAGTTTGGTATCTAGCACATATTCCTACGACAAATAGGATGTCAGGTCTGCTGACTGTAAGGTACAGTAGACTTCCAATCATACTTCTATAGAGTTTAAGGTCTACTGGTTTACCATCAGGGTCACTATCTATTTTTACATTTGTGACCATGGGGGTAGTTATGCTTTTAGAGTTATCCATTTTAAATTTCTTTATTAATTCCTTAGCATATTTGGATTGATGGACATAGTTTCCATCCCTAGTTTGTTTAATTTGTAATCCTAAAAAGAAGTTGAGCTCACCAACTAAGCTCATTTCAAATTTATTTTCCATTATTTTAATGAATTCTTTTAAGAAATTTGAGTTGGTGGACCCAAAGATTATGTCATCAACGTAGATTTGGGCAATAAAGATTTCTTTTCCTAAGATCTTAATAAATAGGATTGAGTCAATTTGTCCTTGTTTAAATTCTTTAGAAATTAGGTAGGTTGATAAGCGTTCATACCAGGCCCTAGGTGCTTGTTTTAGTCCATAAAGTGCTTTAGTGAGTTTGTAAACATGGTCAGGTCTTTCTAAGTCCTCAAAGCCAGGGGGTTGTCCTACAAAAACTTCTTCCTTAATAAATCCATTTAGAAAAGTTGACTTTACATCCATTTGGTAGAGTTTAAATCCTTTATGGGATGCAAAGGCTAATTACATCCTAATGGATTCAAGTCTAGCTACTGGGGCATAGGTTCGTCATAATCTAATCTCTCTACTTGACTGAACCCTTTGGCTACTAAGCGGGCTTTATTTCTTACTATTTCTCCTTGATCATTTAGCTTATTCCTAAAAACCCACTTAGTATCAATAATAGATTTGCCATCAGGTTTAGGTACTAATTCTCAAACTTGGTTCCTCTCAAACTGGGCTAACTCTTCTTGCATTGCTATGATCCAATCAGGATCAGGTAAGGCTTCCTCTATAGTCTTAGGTTCAATTTTTGAAATCATTGCAATTTGACTAAGGTTCCTATAGGCGGACCTAGTTCTGACTCCTAAGGCTGGATCACCCACAAATTTGATCAGTTGGGTGACTGAGTCTGGGTTTCTTAGTTTTTCTGGAACTTGGTTCAGCCTCAGATCCGGCTGGTCGATTTGGTTCAGTGATTGGTTCAATTACTTGGGTTGGTTCAATTGCTGGTTCAATTGTTTCAATGGTTGGTTCAATAGTTAGTTCATTTAGGGGTTCAATTAAGGGTTCAACAGTTTGTTCATTATCTTCTTGATCAGTATTTGATAAATTTAGATCTGGATTATTAGATTTTAAGTTAACTTCTTCATCAAATATTAGATTTATTGTTTCTTCAATTTTCTTGGTTGACTTAGACTGAAATTTACCTAGAGAGTCCTTGGTGTTTAGGATATGGACTTTGCACCCCAAAGACTCTTAGGTAATGTAGGTTTGGGAGTCTATGGTAGTATAATTCATAGGGTGTTTTATTGTGTCGTTTGTTAATTAGGACCCTATTTTGGATGTAGCAAGTCGTACTAATTGCTTCTGCCCAATATTGGTTAGCTAGGTTGAATTCATTGAGCATAGCCCTAGCGGCTTCCTGTAGGGTTCTATTTTTCCTTTCAACTATCCCATTTTGCTAGGGGGTTCTAGGACACGAAAATTCGTGTATGTACCCATTTACCTTACAAAACTCCTCGAATCATTGATTTTCAAACTCTCCCCCGTGGTCACTCCTAAGTTTTTTGATTTTGGTATCATTTTGATTTTCAATTAACTTACAAAAATCACTAAATAGGATTAGGGTTTCATCTTTGATCTTTAGAAACCTAACCTAGGTAAACCTAGAGTAATCATCAACAATTACTAAGCAGTACCGGTTTCCGCTTAGTGACTTGGCTCCATGTGAATCAAATAGGTCAAGGTGCAAGAGCTCAAGTGTAGTTTGAGTTAGATCTGATTCAATTGGTTTGTGATTAGACCTGGTTTGTTTACCTTGATTGCATGATTCACATATTAAGTTTTCATGATTTTTAATTTTAGGTATACCTTTAATTAGGCCAAGTTGGGTGATTTTTAAATTAATTTTAAATTAGAGTGACCTAATCTTCTATGCCAGAGGTTTGATTCTTCTAACTGAGTTAACATGCATTTAGGTACTAGGGGTAGGTTTATAGTGTAAACATTATTTTTTCTATAGCTCTTAAGCATGATTTCTGAGTCTTGCAAGTTTCTAATCAGGCGGTTAGAGTTGGTAAAGGTAACTACATAACCAGTATCACACAATTGACTTATGCTAAGCAAGTTAAATTTAAAATTTTCAACCAAAAGAACCTTTTTAATAACAAAGTTAGATTTAAGTTCAATGTTACCTGACCCAATCACCTTGAGTGTAGCATTGTTGTCAAATGCTACTGAGCCTAGGTCCTTGAACTTGAGTTTGGTGAATTTTAATTTATCCCCAGTCATGTGTCTGGAGCACCCGCTATCCAACATCCATTGGTCCAAGTTGTTGGATCGAGAGAAACGATAGAGGGGGGGTGAATATCGTAAAACGTTCGGATTAACAGTTAGAAAAATTACGCAGCGGGAATTAAATCAAACACACGCAAACACCAAGTTTTTTACTTGGTTCGGAGTCGCGGTCGGCTCCTACTCCAAGGCCCACGGTCGTTGACCGTTTTCTGCGGGCAATTCTATATTTTTGCAAAACCAGTTTACAAGATTGTATTACAAAATTAGTGCAGTAAACTTAAAAGTAACTCTTCTTTACCTACGTCTGATGTAGATTGGATTTCCGGAGCAGTGGGACGTCGTCGGCGCTTGAATCTCGAGTCGGGAGGTTTCCGGAGCAGAGCGCGGGAGCAGAAGAGCGTGAATGCGTTGGAAGAATTGATTGTTGGAAGCCTTGGGTTCGAGGGTCCTTTTATAGCCCCTGGGGATGCCCGGGACGTCGGGGGCGCCCCCCTCCCCACGTGTCAACTGATCCGAGTTCCTCTCGGTCAGCTCTGATCCCTTCAAACTCGGGATCAGGCTTTGACGGGGGTGCCTGGGACGCTGGGGGCACCCAGGTTGACCGGGTCAACTCTTATCCGTTGGCTTTGCTGTCTTCTGCTTCGTTTTCTTGAACTTGGGGGCGCCCGGGAGCACGGGGGTGCCCCGCCCATAAGCTATCGAAGCACTCCTCTTGCTTCATCTGTTTTGTGTTAACCTTGGGGGCGCCCGGGACACTCCGGGCGCCCTGGTCAGCTACTGCCTCACTCCTTTGAGGCTCTCTGAGCTGCAGACACTCGTTCCTTCGGTCCTACATGCAGGGTTAGTCCAAAATAACATAAAGCAATTATATGTTAGTTTTATACACCCTTAGCTGTCTTGGTTCTGACTTTGGGTCTCCAAAATGAAACCCTAGGTCGAACCGACGCCTACTGTTCCCTCAACGGGGAACGCGTCCTCACCTACTCCTCTCGGGAGAATGTACCTGATGCCAATCGGCTCCTCCGGTTGGACTTTTTCCCAGCAGTCCTTCGCCGAGTGCCTAGCTGTCCTTCGCCAGGTCTTCAGTACCAAGCTGTCCTTCGCCTGGTGCCTAGCGGTCCTTCGCCAGGTCTTTGCATCCTGGCATTCCTTCGCCAGGTGCCTAGCAGTCCTTCGCCAGGTCTTCAGTACCAAGCTATCCTTCGCCTGGTGCCTAGCAGTCCTTCGCTAGGTCTTTGTATCCTGGCATTCCTTCGCCAGGTGCCTAGCAGTCCTTCGCTAGGGCTTTGCCTGCACACTTGAGTAACATGTTAGATAAACATTATACCTTAACTTTTGAATCCTTTTGCCATTATCAAAACACAGGTTCGACTTGGGTGCTTTCTGCACCAACAATCTCCCCCTTTTGGATTTATGGCAACCCTAGTTCAAAATGTTAAGTTAATCAGACTAAGTATAATGAAATTTTGTTTCCTCCCTCTTGAAGGAATCTCCCCCTAGATTTTTCAAAAGTTCGTGGGGTTTTTAAAAATAAATTCTAAGTCTAAAGTTGGATTCACTTAGAAAAATTTTCAACTTATATTTTCCAAAATAATTTTCGTTGTGCACTTTGGAAAATTTATACTTGTAGAAAATTTAAGTTTTAAGTACTTAGACAAATTTGAAAACTTAAGAAGGATTGGAAAACTTAAGTTTGAGTACCAACGAAAAATTTTGAAGTTTAATGTTTAAAGTTTAAAGTACTCAAAAAAGTTTTGAAAGCTTTAAGTTTAGTAAAATTTGAAAAACTTTAGTTTTAAGTACTTAGGAAAATTTGAAGACTTTAGTTTTAAGTACTTAGGAAAATTTGAAAAACTTTAGTTTTAAGTACTTAGGAAAATTTGAAAATTTTTTGAAAACTTAAGTTTAAAGTACTAAGAAAGCTAAGCTTTGAAAACTTTTAAATACTTAGAAAATCTTAGTACTTTTGAAAAATGAATTAAGTACTTTTTGAATATAGAGTTTGAAATTTTAGATTTAGAGAAAAAAATTTTAAACTCTCCTTTCCTATGTCTCCCCCTTTGCCATATATCAAAAACAAAGAAGTATAGCAGAAACAAGATAATTAAATTGCATAAAAGAAAATAATAACTTGCATAATTCGATGTACTGAGCCAATTCAGGATATGAATTAAACCAAATCAGTTTCAATTTTCTCTTTTAGGGTCCTGTCTAACCCAATTAGCTACTTACTAACTGCTATAAGCATTAATTTTCGCTAGGGTTAGTCAAGTTAAGTGTTATGTTCAAGTTAGATTTTCTAAACTTGACACTTAACTTGATTACTGTGTAAGTTGTATTTAGTGTCCCAATTACTGCAGATGCACTGACTTAAAGCATCTTGAATTAAGGCAAAGACCTAAGCATCTCAACCCATTCTAGGTTATCAATCAAAAGAACCCTAAGGTGCTTGTGAGATGCTGGCTTCTAAATCTATAGGTGCATGCAGTTCTAGGGTTAGGGCCTAGGCTAAGTCCATTTGTGAAAAAACCCTAGTTTTAAAGGGGGTAGTTTTTAAAAATAAAACTAAGTCAAAAAATTTGTTTTAAAACTTTTCAAGACTAAGTGAAAGCTGATTTTGAAAGAATTTAAAAAAACTTTAAAAACTGATTTTGAAAAGAAAACCAACAGTAGACTGAACCTATTCTACTAAACATAATCCTAATTGCCTTCTTAGTGAGCTGAACGCAGATTCAGGTAGGGGTTGGTGAATATGTCAGCTATGTTAAATTTAGAGTCTACATGCTTAAGGACTATCTCACCCCTGGCTACATGATCTCTTACAAAGTGGTGTTTAACTTCTATGTGTTTAGTTCTGGAATGTTGGATAGGATTCTTGGTTAGATTAATTGAGCTTATGTTGTCAATGAAAACCTGAGTTTGGGTGTAGTTGAGCTGGAAGTCATTAAGAGTGTGCATCATCCATAAAAGTTGTGCTACACACTCTCCTAAGGCAACATACTCAGCTTCAGTTGTGGATAGAGCTACACAGTGTTGTTTTCTGCTGCACCAACTTACTAGAATATTTCCTAACAGTTGGCAGCTTCCACTTGTGCTCTTTCTATCTAATTTACAACCAGCATAGTCAGAATCCGAGTATCCTGACAAATCAAAGGTTGAGGTCCTAGGATACCAAATCCCTACATTTAGGGTGCACTTAACATATCTCAGTATTCTTTTTAGGGCTGCTAAGTGCGTTTCCTTAGCACAGGTTTGGTATCTAGCGCACATTCCTACAGCAAAAAGAATATCAGGTCTGCTGGCTGTAAGGTACAGTAGACTTCCTATCATACTTCTATAGAGTTTAAGGTCTACTGGTTTACTATCATGGTCACTGTCTATCTTTATATTAGTAGCCATGGGGGTACTTATGCTTTTAGAGTTATCCATTTTAAATTTCTTTATTAACTCTTTAGCATATTTGGATTGATGGACATAATTTCCATCCCTAGTTTGTTTAATTTGTAATCCTAGGAAAAATTTAAGCTCACTAACTAAGCTCATTTCAAATTCATTTTCCATTATTTTAACAAATTCTTTTAGAAAGTTTGAGTTGGTGGACCCAAAGATTATGTCATCTACGTAGATTTGGGCAATAAATATATCTTTTCCTAGGGTCTTAATAAATAAGGTTGAGTCAATTTGACCTTGTTTAAATTCTTTTGAAGTTAGGTGGGTTGGCAGACATTCGTACCAGGCCCTAGGTGCTTGTTTTAGTCCATAAAGTGATTTAGTAAGTTTGTAAACATGGTCAGGTCTTTCTAAGTGTTCAAACCCAGGGGGTTGTCCTACATAAACTTCTTCTTTAATGAATCCATTTAAAAAGGCTGACTTTACATCCATTTGGTATAGCTTAAATCCTTTATGGGATGCAAAGGCTAATAACATCCTAATGGACTCAAGTCTAGCAACTGGGGCATATGTTTTGTCGTAATCTAACCCTTCTACTTGGCTGAATCCCTTCGCTACTAAGCGAGCTTTGTTTCTGACTATTTCTCCTTGATCATTTAGCTTATTCCTAAAGACCCACTTAGTGTCAATGATGGATTTGCCTTCAGGTTTAGGTACTAGTTCCCAGACTTGGTTTGTAACGCCCGTTTTTTTTTTCTTTTTCATAAGCGACGTTACGTTAACATGCTTAGGGCATGTAGACATCATAAGGCAGCGGAATAACTTAACTTATACATGCCCTGTTACCATTCTTAACTTATTGACATGGGACCTTAGCATATTATCTTTGAACTTAAGCATCATATCATGTCTCACATAACATCATATCATAAGGTCATAAGGTTCCATAAGTCATTATTCAAACATATAGTTTCCTGGGCCAAGTCACTACGACACACATGCGTTCTTGCCCTCCTGCTGCTTCCTTCATTGTCCCCTTGAATGATCTGCGGTATAAGGAAATAAGACTATGAGCACACAGGCTTAGTAAGACTCTTTCCTACTCACAAAACCATTCATCATTCATCATCTCATAATGAGCACATAAAACATTAACATACTTGGTGCTCTACTTAGAACATAGCATCTTACGTCACTTGTCGTATACATAGCATGGCATGAACATAAACATAATAACATTCTAAGCATGGCATGATACATGGCATAACATACACATCATAGACATTCTAAGTATGGCATAATTCATAAACATAGTGAACATAATTCATGGCATAAATCATAAACATCGTGAACATTCTAAGCATGGCATAATTCATGGCATAAACATAAACATCATAGACATTCTAAGCATGGCATAATTCATGGCATAAATCATAAACATGGTGAACATTCTAAGCATGGCATAACTCATGGCATAAATCGTAAACATAGTGAACATTCTAAGCATGGCATAATTCATGGCATAAACATAAACATCATAGACATTCTAAGTATGGCATAATTCATGGCATAATTCATAAACGTAGTGAACATTCTAAGCATGACATAATTCATGGTATAAAACCTATCATAGCATATGAACCTCTTCCTAACATAATCATGGCATAGATCATTCATTCTCATGCATACTTCTTAACATGAAACGTAAGCATAAAATCTTATCATTATAGCATAATGCATAACATGAATGGATGCATGAGTGGAATGCATATACATAAGAGATGCTTAACTTTTAAAACATACTTTTAAATGCTTAAACATAATCATCATACATCATTTGGGGTCCCCGGCTTGTACCACATACATACATCATAGCGCGCATCCCTAGCAAGTCCGAGGTCGCGAGCCCCAACCTACTAGGGTAAGGACAGCATAGTCGGTAGTCCCCGAACCGAGGCGTTCTTAAGGTGCCCATCCCTGTTGCCCAGCTCCGGTAGGGCCAGAACCGTGGACAGCTACGGTAGTCCAAAACCGGGGCGTTCTTAAGGTGCCCATCCCTTGGACCCATACTTCGGTCCGGTACAAGCCCATACATAAAGTAAATTACTTTTCATGTGTCATCATTCATCATTCATTCATAGCATACTTAACATAGCATAACTTGTTACGGCTCGGCCCGTCTACCGGCCCATTTACCGGTCCTCTCGACCGTCGTACCGTCAACCATCGACCGTGCCGTTTAGCATATTTATGCCTTAAGGACATAAGCATCATCTTTCATTCATCATACTTGTCATTCATCATCATTCATTCATCATACTTGTCATTCATCATACTTAACATCATAGCTGTGCCTTAAAGGCATATACTTAACTTCATTCATAAGACATGACATACATACATCTTATTCATAAATCATGGCATACATATGTATCATTCATAAGACATGGCATGTATCATTCTTATCATGAACATAAACATAACATACTTAACATGGCATCATTTTCATTCTTAAACATGACATCATTTTCATTCTTTAACATGGCATCATCCTCATTCTTAAACATAAACATAACATACTTAACATGGCATCATTCATATCATGAACCTAACATATCATAGCATCATTTTTATCGTGATCATAACCCTATCATTCTTATCATGGCATCATTCATATCCTGAACATAAACTTATCATACTTATCATGGCAACACATAAACATATACTTGAAGTTAAAGGCTCAACCCTAACCCTTGGGTCCTTGAGGTTGGCCGAAACATATGGGGTCTCTAGGGTACCCCAAAAATTCCAAAAAATTGTATTAAACCTCTAGACATCATGAGAGTACATTAAACATCATGATTGGGATTTTTATCATCATTTTAGACCCTTAAACATGGCGGCCGAAACCCTAGGGTGTCCTAGGGTGCTTGCTTAGGTTCCTTCATGTTGGCCGAAACCCTAGGGTATCCTAGGGTAGTCCAAAAATTCCCAAAAATTATACTTAACCTCTACACATCATAAGGGAACATTAAATAACATTATCAAGATTTTTGGCATAATTATAGACCTGTAAATCATAGTGGCCGAAACCCTTAAACTTAGGGTTCCTAGTTTTGTTTCTTTCATGTTGGCCGAAACCCTAGGGTGTCCTAGGGTACTCCAAAAATCCCCAAAAATTATACTTAACCTCTACACATCATAAGGGAACATTAAATAACATTATCATGATTTTTGTCATAATTATAGACCTGTAAATCATGGTGGCCGAAACCCTTAAACTTAAGGTTCTTAGTTTTGTTTCTTTCATGTTGGCCGAAACCCTAGGGTGTCCTAGGTTACTCCAAAAATTCCCAAAAATTATACTTAACCTCTACACATCATAAGGGAACATTAAATAGCATTATACATATTTTTAGCATATTTATAGACCTAGAAATCATGGTGGCCGAAACCCTTAAGCATGAGGGTCTTGGTTTTCTTTCCTTTCAACATCAAATTCGAAAACTAACCAATATATCATGCTAAAAATCATGGAAATCATAGGGAACTATTATACCACAGGTGAGGGAGTCTTACCTTGGGTTTCTTGATTTTTCGAATCTTGGAAGAGAAGAAAATGGTAAGATCTTTGGACCCTTGAACACCCTTGTCCTTGTATCCTTGGAAGAGACTTTAGATCTAGGAAATGGGACCTTGGTGGAAGCTTTTCCAAGGGGAAAACCCTCTTCTTGGTGCTCGACAAGAATGAGGGGAGGAAGAGTTTTCGAAATGCAAGTAATGGGAGGAAGAGGTAACTCCCAAAACCCCCCTTTAATAGCCCATTAAGGTGGTGAATGAAGAGTCTCTCCATGACTCTTCATCTTCTTCTTAATCTCAACTTATATCCACTTCATTTCCTCATAGAAATCCCTTGCTAGGTGAGTTGGTTAAGGCTTACATGGTTGTACAAGAGGTCCAAGGTTCAATCCTTGGCTCATGCACCTTTATTTTTATTTTATTTTCATTTCATTTATTTTATTATTATTATTTCTTAAATTCTGAAAATCTCCCTAAAATCACCCATAATTATGCCAATATTCCTAAATAAAATTCTTTTATATTTATATTAATTTTACCTAATTAATACCCATTTTTGGAGCCCATTTAAAGCTCATTAGTACCTAGTTTTTCTCAATTTAAATGAGAAAATATGGATTTCTAGGCCCAATTTTCGTATTAATACCTCTAGGTTCCTCAGAAAATTATCTAAACATGCTTAATATTTTAAAAAAATATTATGAGAATTTTCCGGGTCGTTACATGGTTCCTCTCAAATTGGGCTAATTCTTCTTGCATAGCTATGATTCAATCAGGATCAGGTAGGGCTTCATCTATGGTCTTAGGTTCTATTTTTGAGATCATTGCTATTTGACTAAGGTTTCTATAGGAGGATCTAGTCCTGACTCCTAGAGTTGGATCACCCACAATTTGATCAGTTGAGTGACTGAGTCTGGGTTTCTTGGATTTCCTAGAACTTGGTTCAGCCTCAAGTCCGGCTGGTCGGTTTGGTTCACTATTTGATTCAACTCTTTGAGCTGGTTCAATTATTGGTTCAATAATTGGTTCATTTGACTCACTAATTGGTTCAATAGTTAGTTCGTTTATAGGTTCAATTAAGGATTCACCAATTTGTTGATTATCTTCTTGATCAGTCTTTGATGAAGTTAGATTTGGATTTGAGTTAATTTCTTCATCAAATAATAGGTTGGTTGTTTCTTCGATTTTCTTGGTTTGGTTGTTGTAAACCCTATAGGCTCTACTTATTGTTGAGTATCCTAAGAAGATGCCTGGGGTTGACTTAGACTGGAATTTTCCTAAGTAGTCTTTGGTGTTTAGGATATGAACTTTGCATCCAAAGACCCTTAGGTAGTGTAGATTTGGAAGTCTATGGTAATATTGTTCATAGGGTGTTTTGTTGTGTCGTTTGTTAATCAGGACCCTATTTTGGATGTAGCAAGCCGTACTAATTGCTTCTGCCCAATATTGGATTGCTAAGTTAAATTCATTGAGCATAGCCCTAGCGGCTTCCTGTAGTGTTCTATTTCTCCTTTCGACTATCCCATTTTGTTAGGGGGTTCTAGGACATGAAAATTCATGTATGTATCCATTTACCTTACAGAATTCCTCGAACCATTGATTTTCAAATTCTCCCCCGTGGTCACTCCTAAGTCTTTTGATTTTAGTATCATTTTGATTTTCAATTAACTTATAGAATTCATTAAGTAGGTTTAGGGTTTCGTCTTTGGTCTTTAGAAACCTAACCCAGGTAAACCTAGAGTAATCATCAACTATTACTAAGCAGTACCGGTTTCCGCTTAGTGACTTGGCTCCATGCTAATCAAATAGGACAAGGTGCAGGAGCTCAAGTGTAGTTTGAGTTAGATTAGATTAAATTAGTTTGTGATTAGATCTGGTTTGTTTACCTTGATTGCATGATTCACATATTAGGTTTTCATGATTTTTAATCTTGGGAATACCTTTAATTAGGCCAAGTTGGGTGATTTTTGAAATAATTCTTAGGTTAGTGTGACCTAGTCTCCTATGCCAGAGGTTTGATTGTTTTAACTGAGTTAACATGCATTTAGGTACTAGGGGAAGGTTTATAGTGTAAACATTATTTTTCCTAGTGCCCTTAAGCATGATTTCTGAGTCTTGCACGTTTCTAATCAGGCAGTTAGAATTGTTAAAGGTAACTATATGACCAGAATCACATAACTGACTTATGCTAAGTAGGTTAAATTTGAAATTTTCAACCAAAAGGACTTTCTTAATAACAAAGTCAGATTTAAGTTCAATATTACCTGACCCAATTACCTTGAGTGTAGCATTGTTGCCAAATGCCACTTAGCCTAGGTTCTTGAGCTTGAGTTTAGTGAATTTCAATTTGTCTCCAGTCATGTGTCTGGAGCAACCGCTATCCAACATCCATTGGTCCAAATCTTTATGTTCCTAGACATAAAGAGTTTTGTTGATTTGTATCCAATTAGAATCAGGAATAGCCTAAATTGATTTTCACAGCCTAGTCTGTCTCACCAAAATCTAGGGTTATCAATCACGTTAGCCTTATTGGTTTTGTGAGACAGGTTTTGGTAGGTAATATTATTTTTTAAAAAGAATTATAATTTATTTTGAAAAACTTGAATTAAATTTGAAAACAATTAAATTTATTTTGAAAAGAATGTTTGAATCTATAACTAACTGAAAATTTGTGTTAGATTCGAATTTGACAGAGACTAATTTGAATTTGAATTTCAAAGATTGGCTTCCAGGTCTTGGCGAGGCACTAGGCCTTCTTTGGTCCTAGCCTTATTGGATCATCAACCCTTTCCTTGGCAAAGCCTTTCAATGAAATTTCATTTTCAAAGTTAATCTTTGAAAAATTCTGGTCTAACTAGTTTGGGTCTTGGATCGGTAGCTTCGGCTAGTTTCACCAGTCTAAAGAGACCAAGTATAATATACTTGACCTTATTAGAGTTGGTTTCCCTAACGTACTATCATCTCACCTCCACAATACTATGTTGTCAAATTTCAGTTAAGTTAGTTCAATCCTTAAACTAACCATTCCTAAGTCTAAGCATGGTAAATTGCAGAAATTAAATAAACAATCAAACAAGCAAATTACAATCAAGAATTGAATTTTATCTAACAATAAATATTATTTTTAATTTGGCTCCCCCTGGACTAAAGCCACGATAATGGTTTGGCAAGATGTGAATCTTGTCCTTAGGGATCCAATACTGATTTGATCCAGTTTGTTTGTTCAGGTATAATTTTGGTACCCATGCCTGAACTTTAGGTCTGGACTGGTTCAGTACAGTAAAGTAGGATCTTTGTCTAGATTTGGTTCTATAGCCTAGTCCAGATCGATTTAGAACTGATTTCTATTTTCCAAGGATCATGTCAAGACCCTTGGAACCAGAGATGAATCGTTCTAAAGCTGATCTAAGGTCCTTAACCTGAGTTTTCAGGGAGGAGTTCACTTTCTCAAGTTTTTCAACTTGAGTAGAGGTTCCTTCTTGAACCTTCTCAGTTAAGGGTCTAGAATTAGCTCCCTCTTTTAGGAGTTTTACTTCCTGTCGGAGGGATTCGACTCGGAGTTTAGCTTTCGCCAAATCTCGAGAATGATAAGAGATTAATTCATTTAACTGACTTCTAGTAAAACCACTTACCTTGATTTTGCCGTCTTCTGAAAATGTCAGTCTATCGTCGTCCTGTTCTGATTCTGACTTGGACTCGACTTCTTTTGAAGCGGTTAGTGCGAGTAGGTTTGACTGTGGGACCTCTTCTTCTTCTTTGGAGGAGGACTCGTCCCACGTTGCTTGAAGTGTCTTTTTCCTTCTATTCTTCTTGGTCTCCTTTAGGTTTGGACACTCCGTCTTGTAGTGACCCTTTTTCTTGCACTCGTAGCAGGTCACGTTGGGCTTGTTCTTTTCATTTCTGGGTTCAGCTGGTTCATCCTTTCTTCTACTGGCTTTCCGTCTGTTTGTTTGGTTCTTTAATTCCTTGTAGTAGTTTCGGGCCAGTCGGACCAGCTTAGGTAGATCTCCTTCTTCGTCTTCTGAGTCTGAGTCTGAGTTAGACTCGGGTTCAGGTTGAGGCTTCTTCTTGGTTGTCCTTCCAGTTTTACCTGCAACAAAGGCAATACCTTTCTCGGCCAGATTGCAGTTAGTCTGTTCATGTAATTCTAACTCAGAGAACAATTCATCTAATTTAACTTTTGAAAGGTCCCTTGAAACCTTGTATGCATCTACCACAGATGCCCACAAGGTGTTTCTTGGGAAAGCATTTAAAGCGTACCTTATTAGATCACGATTTTCTACCTTGTGATCGATGGTGTGTAGTTCGTTCATTAATTCTTGAATTCGGGCGTGAAGTTGAGCTGCTGTTTCGTTGTCCGTCATTTTGATCGTATACAGCTTGTTCAGGATGAGATCTCTCTTGCTGATCCGAGTGTCTGAAGTTCCTTCGTGCAGCTCGATCAGTTTCCCCCACAGCTCCTTGGCACTGTTGAATGGACCCACCTGGTTCAGCTCCTCTTTTGTTAAGCCGCATTGGAGGGTCTGGGTCGCCTTTGCATCAGCTTCAATCGTCTGTTTTAGAGCGGTGTCCCACTCTGTTCAGCATTTTTTGGAATTTCCAGTTCGGACTGGATGATTATCCACATGTCCACCTGAGTTTTCAGGTGGACCTCTATTCTACTCTTCCAGTAGGAGAAGTCCTTCCCACTGAAGAGAGGTGGTCTTGCGGTGCTGAAGCCTTCTTGCATGGCCATTTTATCTGAAATGTAAACGAAACGAAAAAAAGGAATATCCCAAGACTTGGTCTTGGATTAGTAGTGCGGGATAAAGAGAAAAAAAAAATTGTCGAGGGGTGTTGCACCAACCTCGATTAACGAGAAGAAATTCGAACGAAAAAATATTAAAAAGAAATTTCGTCAAAATCCGAAGAAAATCTCAAATTGGTGGTTGCACCAAATTTGAGCTTCCCCGCTCTGATACCACTTGTTGGATCGAGAGAAACGATAGAGGGGGGGTGAATATCGTAAAACGTTCGGATTAACAGTTAGAGAAATTACGCAGCGGGAATTTAAATCAAACACACGTAAACACCAAGTTTTTTACTTGGTTCGGAGTCGCGGTCGGCTCCTACTCCAAGGCCCACGGTCGTTGACCATTTTCTGCGGGCAATTCTATATTTTCGCAAAACCAGTTTACAAGATTGTATTACAAAATTAGTGCAGTAAACTTAAAAGTAACTCTTCTTTACCGACGTCCGATGTAGATTGGATTTCCGGAGCAGTGGGATGTCGTCGGCTCTTGAATCTCGAGTCGGGAGGTTTCCGGAGCAAAGCGCGGGAGCAGAAGAGCATTAATGCGTTGGAAGAATTGATTGTTGGAAGCCTTGGATTAGGGCATTCGTTCTTGTAGTGACCCTTCTTTTTGCATTCGTAACAAGTCACATTTGGTTTGTTCTTTTCGTTTGAAGGATCAGCTGGTTCTTCCTTTCTTCGGCTGGCTTTCCTTCTGTTAGTCTAGTTTTTCAGTTCCTTGTAGTAGTCACGGGCTAGCCGAACCAGTTTAGGTCGATTTCCTTCGGTGTCTTCTGAGTCTGAGTCTGAATCAGACTCGGGTGCAGGTTGAGGCTTTTTCTTGGTCATTTTTCCAGTTTTACCTGCAACAAAAGCGATGCCTTTCTCGGCCAGGGTGCAGTTAGTCTACTCATGTAATTCTAGTTCCGAAAATAACTCATCTAGTTTAATTTTAGATAAATCCCTTGAAACTTTGTGCGCATCTACCATAGATGCCCACAAAGTGTTTCTCGGGAAAGCGTTAAGAGCATACCTGATCAGGTCACGGTTTTCTACCTTGTAACCGATTGTGTGTAGACCGTTCATTAGCTCTTGAATTCTGGCGTGGAGCTGAGCTGCAGATTCGCTGTCGTTCATCTTGATTGTATACATCTTGCTAATTCGGGTGTCGAAGGTTCCTTCGTGCAACTCAATTAGCTTAGCCCAGAGTTCCTTTGCACTGTTAAATGGACCCACCCGGTTCATCTCTTCTTTGGTTAGACCGCATTGGAGTGTTTGGGTTGCTTTAGCATCAGCTTCAATTTTTCTTTTTAGGGCGGTATCCCATTCGGTGTAGAATTGTGGCACTCCGTCAACATTTTTAGGGATTTCCAGACCAGACTGGATTATTATCCACATATCCACCTGAGTTTTCAGGTGGACTTCCATCCGACTCTTCCAGTAGGAGAAATCCTCCCCACTGAAGAGTGGTGGTCTGGCAGTAATGAAGCCCTCTTGCATGGTCATTTAGAATTTTACTAAAAAGAGAGGGAAAAAAAACACGTCCCAAGACTTGGTCTTGGATTAGCAGTGCGGGAAGAAAAAAAAAGTTATCGAGTGGTGTTGCACCAAACTCGATTAACGATAAAAATTCGATCAGAAAAAAAATAAAAAAATATTTCACAAAAAAAATCCAAAAAACTCTCAAATTGGTGGTTGCACCTAATTTGAGCTTCCCCGCTCTGATACCACTAGTTGGATCGAGAAACACGATAGAGGGGGGGTGAATATCGAGAAAAACTTTCGGATTAGAAAAAAGATGCACAACGGAAAATTAAAATAAAACAGACACGAACACAAGGATTTTTTACTTGGTTCGGAGTCGCAGTCGGCTCCTACTCCAAGGCCCACGGTCCTTGACTGTTTACTGCGGGCAATTCTATAATCGCGCAAGTTTTTACAAATATTTGTACAGTTATGGTGCAAAAATAAAAACAATTATGCTCTTGTTACCGACGCCCGGTGTGGATCGTACTTTGGTGCAGAGGGTCGTCGTCGGCGCTTGAATCTCGAGATGGGAGGTTTTCGGAGCAGAGCGCTTGAGTCGAAGAGCGTAGAGGCGTTGAAAGAATTAATATCGAAGCCTTGGGGGTCAAACCCCTTTTATAGTACACCTGGGGGCGCCCTGGACGTTGGGGGCGCCCTCCACGTGTCTCTTGATCCGCAAACCCCTATCCGGAACTCGGTCAACCCTTATCCCTCCAAGATCGGGATCAGAGTTTGACGGGGGCGCCCGGGACACAGGGCGAGCCCTGCTTGACTTGTTCAAAAGGCTTCTCGGCTGACTTGAATTTGATCGCTTCGTTGGCTTTGACCCAGGGCGCCCGGGACACTGCGGGCGCCCGGGACCATCAGGGCGCCCGGCCCAGTAAGCTTTTGAAGCGCATCTTGCTTAACTTGTTTTGCCTTGACCTTGGGGGCGCCCGGGACACTGGGGGCACCCTGCCCAGCTGCCTGCCCCTCTCCTTTGGGGCGTTCTGAGCTGCAGAAACACATTCCTTCGGTCCTGTATCCAAGGTTAGTCCAAAACAACACAACAAGAATATTAGGTTTATACAGCCTTAGCTGTCTTGGTTCTGACTTTGGGTCTCCCAAATGGTACCCTAGGTCGAACCAACGCCTACTGTTCCCTCGATGGGGAACGCGTCCTCACCTACTCCTCTCAGGAGAGTTTACCTTTTTCCAACCGGCTCCTCCGGTTGGACTTTTGCCCAGCAGTCCTTTGCCAGGTGCCTAGCAGCCCTTCGCCAGGTCTTCGGTACCAAGCAGTCCTTCGCCAGGTGCCTAACAGCCCTTCGCCAGGCCTTCGGTACCAAGAAGTCCTTCGCCAGGTGCCTAGCAGTCCTTCGCCAAGTCTTAGACTCCTAGCAGCCCTTTGCCAGGTGCCCAGCAGCCCTTCGCCAGGTCTTAGGGTTTCGATGCCTAGCAGTCCTTCGCTAGGTGCCCAGCAGCCCTTCGCCAGGACTTCTTTCTGCACACTTAACGAACATATTAGAACACAAATAATACTTAACTTTTGAACCCTTTGCCAATATCAAATCCCAGGTTTGACTTAGGTGCTGCCTGCACCAACACGATCCACATCGGGCGTCAGTAACGAAGAGTTAAATTATTCCTTTTACTGCAATACTACTGTACAATTCTAAGTAAAACTTTACGCATTATAGAATTGTCCGCTGTAAACAGTCAAGGACCGTGGGCCTTGGAGTAGGAGCCGACCGCGACTCCGAACCAAGTAAAAAATCCTTGTGTTCGTGTCTGTTTTATTTTAATTTTCCGCTGTGCATTCTCTTTTCTAATCCAAAAGTTTTTCACGATATTCACCCCCCCCCCCTCTATCGTGTTTCTCGATCCAACAAGTGGTATCAGAGCGGGGAAGCTCAAATTTGGTGCAACCACCAATTTGAGAGTTTTTCGGATTTTTCTTCGAATCTTTTTTTATTTTTTTTTAAAATTTTTATCGTTAATCGAGTTTGGTGCAACACCACTCGATAACTTTTTTTTCTTCCCGCACTGCTAATCCAAGACCAAGTCTTGGGACGTGTTTTTTCTCTCTCTCTCTTTTCATTAAAATTCTAAATGGTCATGCAAGAAGGCTTCAGTACCGCTAGACCACCACTCTTCAGTGGGGAGGATTTCTCCTACTGGAAGAGTCGGATGGAGGTCCACCTGAAAACTCAGGTGGACATGTGGATAATAATCCAGTCTGGTCTGGAAATCCCAAAAAATGCTGACGGAGTGCCTCAATCCTACACCGAATGGGATACCGCTCTGAAAAGAAAAATTGAAGCTGATGCTAAAGCAACCCAAACACTCCAATGCGGCCTAACCAAGGAAGAGCTGAACCGGGTGGGTTCATTCAACTGTGCAAAGGAACTCTGGGCTAAGCTAATTGAGTTGCACGAAGGAACCTCCGACACCCAAATCAGCAAGAGGGGCCTACTACTGAACAAGTTGTATACAATCAAGATGAACGACAGCGAATCTGTAGCTCAGCTCCACACCAGAATTCAGGAGCTAATGAACGGTCTACACACAATCGGTCACAAGGTAGAAAACCGTGAACTGATCAGGTATGCTCTTAACGCTTTCCCGAGAAACACTTTGTGGGCATCTATGGTAGATGCGTACAAAGTTTCAAGGGATTTATCTAAAATTAAATTAGATGAGTTGTTTTCTGAACTAGAATTACATGAGCAAACTAACTGCACCCTGGCCGAGAAAGACATCGCTTTTGTTGCAAGTAAAACTGGAAAATCGACCAAGAAAAAGCCTCAACCTGCACCCGAGTCTAATTCAGACTCAGACTCAGAAGACAGTGAAGGAAATCGACCTAAGCTCGTCCGGCTTGCCCAAAACTACTACAAGGAATTGAAGAATCAGTCCAACAGAAGGATAGCCAACCGATGAAAGGAGGAACCAGCTGATCCTTCAAACGAAAAGAACAAACCAAACGTGACCTGTTACGAATGCAAAAAGAAGGGTCACTACAAGAACGAATGCCCTAATCTGAAGGAAGCCAAGAAAACAAGAAGGAAGAAGGCCCTTCAAGTAACGTGGGACGAGTCTTCCTCTGAAGAAGAAGAAGAGGCCCCACAGTCGAACCTGCTCGCTCTGACTGCATCGGAAGAAATCGAGACCGAGTCAGAATCGAAATCGGACGACGGCAAACTCACATTTTCAGATGATGGCGAAATCACTGTAAGTGGGTTTTCTAAAAATCAATTAACCGAATTAATTGCCTATCTTTCTCGAGACTTGGCGAAAGCCAAAATCCAAGTCGAATCTCTCTGACAGGAAGTAAAACTCCTGAAAGAGTGAGCTGACTCTAGATCCTTAACTGAGAAGGTTCAAGAAGGAACCTCTACTCAAGTTGAAAAACATGAGAAAGAGAACTCCTCCTTGAAAACTCAAGTCAAGGACCTTAGAGCAGCCTTAGAACGATTCACTTCTGGTTCCAAGGGTCTTGACATGATCCTTAGAAAACAGAAGTCGGTTCTAAATCGATCCGGGTTAGGCTATCGAGCCAAGTCTAGACAAAGATCATACTATGTTGTACTGAATCAGTCTAGACCTAAAATTCAAGCATGGGTACCCAAACTATGCCTGAACAACCAAACTGGGTCAAATCAATATTGGATCTCCAAGGACAAGATTCACATCTTGCCAAACCATTATCATGGCTTTAGTCCAGGGGGAGCCAATTTAAAAATAATTTTTATAGTTAAATAAATTCTTTTTCTTATTGTAAAATTGCATGATTGCTTGTTTATTTATTTTCTGTAATTTATCATGCTTAGACTTAGGACTGGTTAGAGTAAGGGCTGAACCAATTAACTGAAATTTGAACAACCTAGTATTGGGTGGCGGTGAGACGATAGTACTGTTGGAACATGGATGGCTAGAGAGGGGGGGGTGAATGTAGCCAGACACCGAAACTTAGCACTTTGCAACTTTTCTGCACTTAAACGTTTAGTAGAACAGCGGAAGCAATAAAAACAGAGTATGCAGAATTTAAAACCTAAGCTAAGAACAATCACCAAACGCTAACAAAGAGGATTTACAAGGTTTGGGGATAACTTGCCCCTACTCCTTGGCGTGCCCGTAAGGTGGGTGATCCCTTGATCGTCGGAAGATCAAGCCCCGAAAAATCCGGATAGAATGTAACCTCCTTCTCGGTGGAGTATCCTCTCCACAGCGTTTCAAGATGATGAAGTATAAAGTACAGGAAACACAAGAAGGATCTTACTTAGCACTTAAAACCATAAGAACACAAGCAAACTTCTCCCGAGCTCCACCCAGAGCAGATCTCACGCAAGAGCTCCATTCTTCGTGTCTTCTCGCTGATGGACTCAAGCTCCTTGTTTCTTCTTCCAAGTGCCCAAGTAACAGACGGTTGCTCAAGAACCACAGTAGAGTAATTGCAAGTATAGAGCAAAGGTTTCGATTATGGAGAACTGATAGCGCAGTAATAACTCTAGCAAGAAGTCTGTTCAGCAAAATCTACTCAGCTCTTCTCCGCTACGCAGCTTAAGTCTCTCCACTGATCGCCAGGTCATCTCACTGCAGCCTCCAGCTGCTCACCTGCAACCACTAGCCTACCACTGAGCTCTCCTGGACTCCCTGAGCTTCCCTCAGCCTAGCCCCAGTCAGTACCTCTAGTAGCGCCAGCAACCGGTTTGTCTGCTCCAGGGAAAGACCTCCATTGACTCTCCTTGAGTGTTTGAATCCATCCATGTCACCTGCACACTTAATCAGAGCATTAGCACAGTAAATCAGTAGTGAATCAAGTATGAGAGATTAAGCGCAGAGAAATCAGATGTGTTCAGACGCGATCAAAGCATCTGATAGTGCATTTTGAATTAAAGTGATCGGTCACCAGACCGATCCAGGGCTCATGGATCGGTCACCGGACCGATCCACCACTTTGCTGGGACTCCCAACTTTTGCGGCCACACGAGCCTGATCGGTCACCAGACCTATCAGGCTGTGACCTGATCGGTCACTAGACCAATCAGGAAGCTCCCTGACCGATCAGGCTGCAGCTTGATCGGTTATAAGATGGAGTCTGCGACACTTGATCGTTCACCAGAACGGTCTGAACAGTGTTCCAGATCGGTCACCAGACCGATCAGGAGCAGATCAGTAAGGTTCCCAAAACCTACTGGATGCTCCCTGATCGGTCACCGGACCGATCAGGAGCAGAGCAGCAGGGGAACTCAACTCACTGTGTGCTCCCTGATCGGTCACCAGACCGATCAGGAGCTGAGCAGTGAGTGAACTCCACACTCCCTGATCGATCACCAGACCGATCAGGAGCCGAGCAGTAGGTCCAGCCTCACTGTATGCTCCCTGATCGCTCACTAGACCGATCAGTCATCGCTGGATCGGTCACCAGACCGATCCATGAGGGAACACTGTGCCAACTTCCCTGATCGGTCACCAGATCGATCCAGGCAAGGTCAAATCTCCTCTAAGTCACGAGAACAAGCCTCCGACCCATCTCTGACTCATGTCATGCCCAGCTTCACTCACTGGGACTTCAACCTAGCCCTCCAAGCTAGGACCTGGCTTCACTCACCAGGGTTTCACTCACCCGGCCTCACTCACCGGGACCCGGCTTCACTCACCGGGATTTCATCCAACCTAGCCCTCCAGGCTAGGACCTGACCCTCCAAGCCAGGATTTCATCAACCTAGCCCTCCAGGCTAGGACCTGACCCTCCAAGACAAGACTTTTTCAATACCTAGCCCTCCAAGCTAGGACTTTTCACACATAACCTTCCAGGTTAGGACTTTTCAACACCTAGCCCTCCAAGCTAGGACATTTTACACCTAACCCTCCAGGTTAGGACATTTCCACACCTAGCCCTCCAAGCTAGGACTTTTTACACCTAACCCTCCAGGATAGGATTTTCCCACAAGGTATGCCTAGTCCACGACCAGGACTTTTTCACAATCATCTTATCATCCTACACTAATATCGGTGTCAACACCAAAACAACAATCAGGGCCAGATTGCATCAACAATCTCCCCCTTTTTGTTGTTTGACAACCCGATTTTAAGTTTAGGCATTTGAATCCAATAGTCTCAAATCTCAGAATCGTAGGAGAATCAGGATCCTCCCCCTACAACCATTAAACTCATAATCGTCCTAAACTTAACCAACCTCACTCTCCCCCTTTGTCAAACACCGAGAAGGGTGTAGACGGGTTGTTAAGTTTAAACATACTCCCCCTCAACCCTAGGGGTATCCCAAAACTGCAAAAGATTTGATATAATTTTGAAAGCTTATGAAAACATATGATAAATATAAGGCATGGCAAGACAATCATATGTATCATATTATCATGGAATAGCAATAAACATAGCATTGCATAACAAGGCATAATGTCAGATGAATGAAGCATAAGCAAAATCTAGTCATAGAAGTAAGGCATAAAACATAGCCTGAAAAGTCAAGTGTATCATACAACAAGACCAGACACATAGTTAGATGCATATCAATGCATCAAAGTCAACACCAAGCCATGACAGGCGAATAGTCAGGACGGACAGATCCGTCAAATCGTCAGATACCACAAAGCAGAATCAGAGTACAATTATCCATCGGTGGGGGGTCATCATGCATAGGGTCATCCATCGTGGCATCATCAGGAACAAAACACCTCGGTGCAGCACTGCCAGAGGGCGCATCTCCCGGAAAGGTGTGTCCGCGCCACTCGTCGTACCACATCTGCTGCAGAGAACGGACCCCAGAGGCATCGGACTCCAATCTGTGAAGTCGGTGATCGATGGATCGAAACTCTAACCTAGCCTCCTCTCGCCATAGCTCTGAGACATGGAAATCATGTTGCATAGCGAGCTCCAGCTCGGAAACCTGCCAGCTGATGTCTGGATCCGGCTCATAATCATAGTCGTCAGCAGCAGTAGCGGGAGCCTCCTGATGTGCAGTAGCATCTGCTGGTGCCTGAATGTGTCGGCCCCTAGGAAGCTCTTCAAGACCCCTCCCGTCCTTCCATACCAGAGACCGATCGTGATCCCTGATGACAATGCCAGACTTGGCAAACGCGCGCCTGCCAAGTCTGCAATCCTGTCTAACCATGGGCACTGTCCTGCCCTTCGTTACATCAACACCTACTGACATAAGCCAGTCAGTGATGACATGACCAAACGGCATATAGACAGTGCGTCGGCTCGGCTCTCTATAGGATATGATGGACTGAAAAATGCTCTCCATGATGTCAAAGTCCATGTGGCGGTGCATGCCATAGAGCATCAGGCAATGATAAGGTCGGATCTCGGTCAAGGGTTTGGATGTGATCGGCAAGATGCAGTTTGTGATTATCTTGAAGAGAACGTAATCGACAGGGGAAAGACGGAGGGCTGCAAAGGTCGAAAAGTCGGGCCCTAACTCGTCAAGACCAGCTGGTCATGGATGGCCAAAGAAGTGCTGATAAATGGTGTCGGAGGTAACATCGGCAAAAGGAGGCAGTAAGGGGTCAGGAAGCTCTGGGTAGATGGAATAAAAATTAGGCGACCGATGCCCACCTAGATAATCCGCCAAGACGTCGTACGAGAAGTCATGATTTCTCTTGGCTACTCAGGTCGTGAAATCGAATCCCCCTTGAGGTCCTTGTTGTAGGTTATTGTAGAACTCGGAAATAAGGTCATAGTTTATAGTCCGCTCTAGGGAAAGAAGAAAGCCCAGGTTGTAGAAGGTTATCACCTCCATAATGGAGGGGCAATGCTCAGCCAGGAAGGGTCCATCAATGGACTGGCAGGAAAGCAGCTTGAAGGTGCGGGATTGGAACGCTTGCTCACAAGCAGCGTTAGGGAACCTGGAGCTTGACAAAGGCTGAGGCCTTCGGGAGGGCGCGGAAGAAGAAGGGCCTTTGCCCTTTGAACTTCCCTCCACGGGTTCTTTTCCCTTGGATGACTTTCTAAAGGGTTTGAAGAATTGATCATGACAACAGTTGAATCAAATGAACAATATTTGATCAAATGAACAAAAGAAAACAAATTATGATCAAGAGTCCAGATCATAACACAAGGATTTGATTACACACGGCAACAATATTGAAATGATCACATGAAGCATGACCCAATCATTTGTAGGACACGAATTGATCAGTGAGGTGAGGTTTGATCAAGGAAACACGATTTGATCAAGGGAAGAATCAGATCATAATATAGATTGCAAATGATTAGATTTCATCAGTAGGGTGAAAAATCATGGCAAGGTCACGGCAATGAGTAGGATCACAACACAAACACCAAAAGAAAAACATGGTTAGCCTAAACATGATAGATGTTAGAATGATAAGAACCAAATGAAAATCATACACAAAGCTTACTTTGGTGCCACGAAGTACTTGGTTGGAGAAAACTCGCGGCTAAGTTGCGCAGAGAACAGCACACAGAAATGGTGCTTTGCGAGAGAGAACACAGCAAGAAAAGAGAAACTCCTAACAACGCAGAAGAAAACCCAGTCACACGCGCAGCAGGGAGATGATCGCAAGAAGCCACGCGTAGGGAGGAGAAAACGTAGGAGGAGCTCTCGCACAGCAAGTAGATCGCACAGGCAAGAGAGGATTTCAGCTCTAGGGCTTGGGAAGGTAGGGTTTAGACGAAGTTAATCGGTTGGTGGATCGGTCCACCAACCGTAATTTAATGCGATTGAATGGATCACCGTTCGATATGGGAGTGCCCAGACCGATCAGGCTCCGGCCTGATCGGATTGGCCTGGTCCTGATCGGTCGGGTGACCGATCAGGCAGGCCCCTGATCGATCGGTTGATCGATCAGGAAGCGAATAGTAGGTTTGGAGGTTTCTCCGTGAGCCCCCTGATCGGTCTGTGGACCGATCACCACAGGGTGCCAGATCGGTCCGGGGACCGATCCAGGCCAACACAGAATGTTTGGTCAATTTTTCGCGAAGTGTTCTGCGACCCCTCTGATCGATCTGCGGACCGATCACCACAGAGGGCGCCAGATCGGTCTCAGGACCGATCCAGACCAACACAGATAGATTTCTGTGGTTAATCATGAAACAGCTTGATTGGTCCGTTGGACCGATCAGACCTACTCCTGATCGGTCCGATGACCGATCAGGCTTCCTGATTTTTCCTGATACGATCTGAAACTTTCAGTTTTAGATTTCCAAACAATTTCAGGTAAGATCTGATGAAGATTATCGATCTTAGAAGTGATCCCTTTGTTGGTGCAGACAGCACCCAAGTCGAACCTGTGTTTTGATAATGGCAAAAAGTTTTGATAATGGCAAAGGGTTCAAAAGTTAAGATGTTATGTTTATCTAACATGCTACTTGAGTGTGCAGATTGAAGTCCTAGCAAAGGACTGCTAGGCACTAAACCCTAAGTCCTGGCGCCAGGCAGCTGGGCACCTAGCGAAGGGCTGCTAGGAGTCAAAGACCTAGCGAAGGACTGCTAGGCACCAGGCGAAGGACTGCTTGAAGTTAAAGACCTAGCGAAGGACTGCTAGGCACCAGGCGAAGGACTGCTTGGTAACGAAGACCTGGCGAAGGACTGCTTGGCACCTGGCGAAGGACTGCTGGGCAAAAGTCCAACCGGAGGAGCCGGTTGGCAACAGGTAAATTCTCCTGAGAGGAGTAGGTGAGGACGCGTTCCCCGTCGAGGGAACAGTAGGCGTCGGTTCGACCTTGGGACCCATTTTGGAGACCCAAAGTCAGAACCAAGACAGCTATGGCTGTAAGACTCACTAACGTACTTGCTTTATCATGTTTGGTACTAACCCTGGATGCAGGACCGAAGGAACGAGTATCTACAGCTCAGAATGCCTCAAAGGAAAGAGGCAGCAGTTGGGTTGGGCGCCCGGAAGGTCCCGGGCACCCTAGGTAAAAGCCAAACAAGAGTTGAGCAAGAAAAAGCTTCGGAAGCTCACTGGCCGGGGCGCCCCCGTGATCCCCGGCGCCCCGGATGCCTCGAGCGCCCTGGGTCCAAGCCAACGAAGCAGATAAGTTCAAGTCAGCGAGAAGACAGCAGACTGAGTCAACCCGGGCGCCCCTTGCTTCCCGGGCACCCCCGTCAAACCTCGAGCCCGATCCAAGAGGGATAAGGGCTGACCAAGTTGCGGATGAGGGTTTGCGGATCGGGAGACACGTGGAGGGCACCCCTAGCGTTCCGGGCGCCCCCAGGTGCACTATATAAGGGGCTCGACCCCCAAGGCTTCAACAACAATTTTTCCAACGCTACTACGCTCTTCGACTCAAGCGCTCTGCTCCGGAAACCTCCCATCTCGAGATTGAAGCGCCGACGATGACACTCTGCTCCAAAGTACAATCCACACCGGGCGTCGGTAACGAAAGAGCTTAATTTTAAGTTTACTGTACTACATCTATAAAATCTCTCTATAAACATTTGCGCACATATAGAATTGCCCGCAGTAAACGGTCAACGACCGTGGGCCTTGGAGTAGGAGCCGACCGCGACTCCGAACCAAGTAAAATCGTTTGAGTTCGCGTTTGTGTCTCTTTATTTTTTCGCTGCTTATTCTCTTTTCGAATCCGAAACGTTTAACGATATTCACCCTGTAACGCCCCAAAATTTCCATTTTTAGTTATTAAAGTCCTTAGAATTATTTAGAAATGGTTTAGAAATATTCTAGATATTTTTAGGAATTTTTAGAGTATTTTTATGGAATTTTCCGAGTCCGTTTGGTATTTTTGGAAAAAGAAAAAGAAAAAGGAAAAAGAAGCCAAAATAGGAAAATACCATAAGGGGCAGCGGGGGTTCGAACCAGCGACCACCACGAGACCAAGGGAGCGCGCGGCCAGCTGGGCTAAGGGTATCAAGCACAAAAAAGAAAAGAAAAATAAATACTTAAGCTGTAGTTAGGTTGATCCGATCCTTAAGTGTATAAATAGAAAACTTAAAGAGAGAAGTTGGGATTTCTCTCAAACCCTTCGGCCAACACCCCTTGCGCCGACCCCTCTCCCTCTCCTCTCTTGTGTGCACGCAAATCAAGGCCAAGAGGGTCGGCCGAGACCCTTTCTCCAAGAGATAATACTATATTCGAGATCCCCGCGACGAGAGGAACGCGTAGACGTGAAGAATTCTTCGAGATCTCGAGTTTCTCCCGAGTTCTAGACCTCAATCTTGGTTGTAAGTCCAAGATATCAATGTAAGTACTGCTCACCTGCAGTAAGAGGCGGTTTTACCGCGAGAATTTCCTTTAAAAGTCTTTAAAAGAGAATTTTTCCTTTTTGCTTTAGTTTTTGCATGTGATCTTAGTTCTTATATGCTTGTATATGTTTGATAAGCACCCTATGTGAGTTTAGGGCCAAGAAAGTTATGAGAAAAGAAAAGAAGATGAAGATAAGAAAAGAAAAGGCCAAGGCCTTAAGAAAATCCCCAAAAGTCAAGACTTAGGGATTTTAGCACGCAAGGTGCTCCAGAAAATGCCAAGGCATTTACAGATAAGAAAGAAAAGAAAGAAAAGCTATTTTATTTTATAAGGCCAGTACCCGGCGTCCAAGGGCGTCGTTAAAGAAATCCAGGTGTCCAATTCCAAGGTCTTGGCCCTGGTAGACCAAGGTCTGCTCTATTAGGATTGGTGGCTCGCTACCCCAACCTTTTAGGGAACGCGCATTCAGATGGTACTTACGTCTTCAGTGGATCCAAGTGATTATTATTTTCAAGTATATGCTTTAGCAAAGTTTTCGAAAGTTTAAGAAAGTTTTCAAAAGTTAAAGAATAGCTAAAGTTTCAAGTTGAGCCAAGAAAAGTAGAATGAGATTTATTATTGCTTGAGTATGCATGTTTTGAGTTATACATGTTCTTAGTTTTCTTTCAAGCATATTGGTATCTCATATGATGTTCAGTTTGATCTAGAAGCATGTTTGCATATTTCGAGTTTTTGTGAGCTAGATAGTACTTACTAAGCTTTTTGCTTATAGATGCATTTTCCTCTTATTGCAGATAAAGGTAAAGGCAAGCAATTCTGAAGGAAGACGACGAGGCGGTGCTGAGTAGAGTGTGTGTGGTGGCTGATTATGGAGAGATCTTAAGCACAAGACAATTTAGCTATTTGAATTGAAATGTTTAAGTTTATTGAAATTTCAAGTTCTTGCTTATGGAGATTATAGAGTATTTGAGTTTTGGATAGTTTTACATGCTCAATTTCTTAGAGTAAAGATTCCATGTCATTTTATTTAGCTTATATATTTTTATGATTGCATTGGATAAGTAGAAAAGTGAGTAGTTAAAGATATTGATACTTTGTTAGAGAAAAAGGTGTTTGTGCCAAGATAGTATCAATTTCCTTTTGAATCATGTCTTTATTGCTTAAGTATGTTTAGAAAAGTTACTTTCTCATTCCATAATGCCTTAGTGATGTTATAGAACTTTGCATGATAAGTTTAAATGGTTAGAAGTTAAGATTGATACAACTCTATTGTTAAAGTTTAGATAAACTTGTTTGGTTTATTTTCTTCCATAAAAGTCCTAAATTCAAGATTATGAATTCGTTTGAATGGCTAAATCGTTTAGGAAACTGATATAGAGTATAGAAATGATGTCGTAGTTTGATATGGCTCGAAATAGAAGGAATGGTGGACTTGGAAACCAACTGCCGAAAACCTGTAAAACTGCTCACAGCCGTATCAGTCGACTGATGACGTCATCAGTCGACTGGTACGGGCAGTTTATGAAGGGTAAGGCTGTTTTCAATATGCATTAGCTATGGGATTTGAGAAGAAAGTATGGCATGGTATTTTTGATACATGATTGCTTAAGTTAGAATTTAAAAGTTTAAAAAAAAAAAAAACAAGATTTCCGCAATTTTCTTTAGTCATGTATAAAAGTTGAGAAGTAGAGAAAAGTAACGATCCGTCTAAAGATAGTAAGAAGGCGGGTCGCTACAGGTGGTATCAGAGCAGTTCCCATTCTCCAGCATCACACACACATCAGCATCAACCTTGCCGTCTTCAAGTAAGAAAGCTTTAAGTTTCAGTTTTTCTATTGCTCCTTTACTTAACTTCAGTATAGAGAAATGCTTAAGTACTTACTCATATGTGCATAGAACAAGGAAGCATGTTTAATACCTTAGTATCACGGAATCATGTTTAATCCCTAGAATGGATATTAGAGAAATGCTTAAGTACTTACTTGATTTGCCCAAAAGTAAGTTTTGGGATTATGGCACGCAAGGTGCTTGATAAAAGTTTTGAGTAAGACCAAGGTCTTACTAAGCCCTAGAACGAGTTCTAGGACTAAGAAATGAGATAAGAATCAAGACCAAGGTCTTGTTGTATCCTAAAGCAAGTTTGGGAACATTACCATTAAGTGTTAAGTTATACATTTGAGGACGTCCTAGAAAGGCCCAAAACGAGGAGCAAGCTCCTAGAAGGCAAGAAGCGTACCTCATTCAGTAGGAGAAACTGAAGCCAGGGAACTTCCCAGGCACAAGCAAACCATGGGATGCTTAAGCATGGTTCAACACGTTGGAAAGAATAGTAGGGCTACTAGACTGGCATGAGGTAGAGAAGATAAAGTGTGCATCTTTCTGCCTTACGGGAGATGCTAGAATATAGTGGAAGAGAGTCAAGGCCAAGAGAAATGTCAGCCAGATGACATGGGCCGACTTCGAGACTGAGTTCTTCGAAGAATACTTTCACATGCAAGTAACCAACAAGCATTATGATGAATTCACGGAGTTCAGACAAGGAGAACTATCCGTGGATGAAGCAGTGAAGATGTTTAAGCGGTTAGCTCATCTGTGCCCAGAGCTAGTTAGCACAGAAAAAGAGATAGTTAGGCTAATGCTCAAGATGTTAAGGCCTGAGATAGCGTTGAAGGGGGCTAGCGGTGTTAAGAGGCTGCAAACCTCCGAAGAACTAATAAGTAGTGCTTTGATCACTGAGCACTACTTAACCAGTATAAAGGCCACCAGAAAGGTTGAACGATGAAGTTCTTAACAACCTTACCGTCAAGGGAAGTAATGGCCTCTACTGAGAGGCTAAGGGCAGTATCAATCTAGATTTCCAACCGAGAGCTCTACAGTGACTTGTTAGTCCTTGAGATGAAGGATTACGATGTCATTTTAGGAATGGACTTCTTGAGCAAGTATAATGCTTCTATAGACTGCCGCAAGGAAAAAGTCAAGTTCACACCAGAAGCAGAACCTTCATTTGAGTTTATTGGAGACCCAAGGAGAAAGATAAATAGGTTCCTACCTACCTTACAAGCTCAGAGAATGTTAGAGAAGGGGTGCTCTGGTTTTCTAGCTCATATAGTGGATGCGAGTCAAGGAGAAGGATTGAAGAGAGAAGAAGTGAGGGTAGTCTGTGACTATCCTGAGGTGTTTCTTGAAGAGTTACCAGGACTCCCTCCCAATCGGGAAATTGAGTTTGAAATTGAGTTGGCCCCAGGAACCAACCCAATTTCGAAGGCACCTTATCGCATGACACCAGCAGAACTGAAAGAATTACAAGAACAATTGCAAGAGTTGCTTGACAAGGGTTTCATCCGCCCTAGTCATTCACCTTGGGGAGCTCCTGTACTTCTCGTCAAGAAGAAGGATGGGTCTATGCGTCTGTGCATAGACTACAGAGCTCTGAACAAGGTAACCATCAAGAACAAGTACCCCCTTCCTAGAATAGATGATTTATTTGATCAACTCAAAGGGGCTACAGTGTTCTCGAAGATAGATCTGCGTTCTGGGTATCATCAGCTAAAGGTTAAAGAAAGTGACATCCCCAGGACGGCCTTCAGAACGAGATACGGCCACTACGAATTTGTAGTGATGCCTTTTGGAGTAACCAATGCTCCAGCAGTCTTCATGGAGCTGATGAACCACATCTTTAGGGAGTATCTCGATAAATTCGTCATTGTGTTTATTGATGATATTCTCATATACTCACAGACTCCAGAGGACCATGCTACACACTTGAGGATAGTGCTGCAGATCCTTCAGCAGGAGAAGCTCTATGCAAAATTCTCAAAGTGTGAGTTTTGGCTAGATCAGGTGACCTTCCTAGGTCACATTGTATCCAAAGAAGGCATTCAAGTTAATCCAGCCAAGATAGAAGCAGTCAGCAACTGGTGTAGACCCAAGAGTGCCAGTGAGATCAGAAGCTTCTTAGGCCTGACAGGATATTACAGAAAATTTGTGGAGGACTTTTCCAGGATAGCCTCTCCACTCACAGCTTTGACCAGAAAGAACAAGAAGTTTGAATGGTCAGATAAATGCGAGCACAGTTTTCTAGAGCTGAAGAAGAGACTGACCAGTGCTCCCATCCTGACTGTTCCAGAGAGTGACAAGGCCTTTGACATCTATAGTGATGCATCCAAGATGGGCCTTGGAGCTGTCCTCATGCAAGACGGTAAAGTGATAGCATATGCCTCCAGACAGCTCAAGGACTACGAGAAGAATTACCCTACGCATGACCTTGAGCTAGCAGCTGTGGTTTTTGCACTGAAGCTCTGGAGACACTACCTATATGGAGTGCAGTGCAGGATCTTCACAGACCATCAGAGTTTGAAGTACTTCTTCACTCAGAAGGACCTGAATATGAGGCAGCGCAGGTGGCTAGAGTTGGTCAAAGATTATGACTGTGAAATCCTCTACCATCCAGGTAAAGCTAATAAAGTGGCAGATGCACTGAGCAGAAAATCCTGTGCGGCACTGATGTCCTTATCCTCACTGTCTCTACCACTTCAGAAAGAAATAAAAGATTTTGGAGTCGAGGTTATGGTTGGGCAATTTTCTGCATTGACCCTAGAGTCAACCCTGCTTAAAGATATACAAGAAAAGCAAGATCAAGACCCAGAGATCCAGAAGATCAAGCAGGGGATCCAAGAGGCAGAAAATTCAGAGTTTCGAGTATCAGACAGTGGCACCCTCTATTTTGGAGACCGCCTTTGCGTCCCCAATGATGAGGAACTAAGGAAGAATATTCTAGAGGAGGCCCACAGTACCCCATACTCTATGCATCCTGGTTCTACCAAGATGTATCAAGATTTAAAGAAAAGATTCTGGTGGTCTGGACTCAAGCGAGACGTGGCCAGATATATCAGTACCTGCTTGACCTGCCAGAGGGTCAAAGCAGAACACCAGAGACCAGGAGGAGTTCTACAGCCACTTCCCATTCCAGAGTGGAAGTGGGAAGAAATATCCATGGACTTTATCACAGGTCTTCCAAGAACCACCCATGGACATGATGCAATTTGGGTGATAGTGGACAGATTGACCAAGTCTGCCCACTTCCTAGCCATCAAGTTATCGCATTCGGTAGAGCAATTAGCACAGCTGTATGTGAAAGAAGTAATCAGGCTTCACGGAGTCCCGAAGTCGATCGTTTCTGACAGAGATGGGCGATTCACCTCCCATTTTTGGAAGTGTGTTCAGGGCGCCTTAGGCACCAGACTTCAGTTCAGCACAGCTTTCCATCCCCAGACAGATGGACAGACAGAGAGAGTAAATCAGATTTTAGAAGACATGCTCAGGGCTTGTGCATTGGACTTTAAAGGTAGTTGGTGTAAATTTCTGTGCTTAGCTGAGTTTGCCTACAATAATAGCTATCAGGCCACCATCAGGATGGCACCTTATGAGGCATTATATGGCAGGAAATGTAGATCACCCATATGTTGGCAAGAAGCTGGTGAGAAGAAAGAAATGGAGTCGGGACTAGACAGCCAGACTGAGCTTATAGATGAGACCACTCAGGCTATCCAGACGATCCGCCAGAGGATTGAGACTGCCCAGAGTAGACAGAAAAGTTATGCTGACACACGCCGTAGGCCACTGGAATTCGAAGTTGGAGATTCAGTATTTCTCAAGGTCGCTCCCATGAAGGGAGTGGTGAGATTTGGCAAGAAGGGCAAGCTAAGTCCTCGCTACATAGGACCCTATGAGATTATAAAGAGAGTTGGGAAGGTAGCCTATGAGCTGGACTTACCAGAGGATATGTCAGCTATCCATAGTACATTTCATGTCTCTATGCTAAAGAAGTGTATTCACGACCCTAGCCAAGTGATTCAGCCTCAGTCAGTACAGATCCAAGAAAATCTTAGTTATGAGAGCAGACCGACACAGATAGTGGACAAAGCAGTTTAAAAGATTAAGAAACAAAGAAGTGCCACTAGTGAAGGTCATCTGGCAGAATCAAAAGCATGAAGAGGCTACTTGGGAACGTGAGGACAGCATGAGAGAACGATATCCAGAGTTATTCTAAGTTCGAGGACGAACTTTTTATAAGGTATGGGGATTGTAACGCCCCAAAATTTCCATTTTTAGTTCTTAAGTCCTTAGAATTATTTAGAAATGGTTTAAAAATATTCTAGATATTTTTAGAAATTTTTAGAGTATTTTTATGGGAATTTTCCGAGTCCGTTTGGTATTTTTGGAAAAAGAAAAAGAAAAAGGAAAAAGAAGCCAAAATAGGAAAATACCATAAGGGGCAGCGGGGGTTCGAACCAGCGACCACACGAGACCAAGGGAGCGCGCGGCCAGCTGGGCTAGGGTATCAAGCACAAAAAAGGAAAGAAAAATAAATACTTAAGCTGTAGTTAGGTTGATCCGATCCTTAAGTGTATAAATAGAAAACTTAAAGGGAGAAGTTGGGATTTCTCTCAAACCCTTCGGCCAACACCCCTTGCGCCGACCCCTCTCCCTCTCCTCTCTTGTGTGCACGCAAATCAAGGCCAAGAGGGTCGCCCGAGACCCTTTCTCCAAGAGATAATACTATTCGAGATCCCCGCGACGAGAGGAACGCGTAGACGTGAAGAATTCTTCGAGA
>JAGFNQ010005761.1:0-15387 GCA_024364735.1 Boesenbergia rotunda | reverse complement strand
AGAATGCCATGATTAATTATGTTTATGCTAAGTTAGAATGCCATGATTTTTTTTATGATGTCCATACCAATTTATGATGCCATGTTCTAACTATGTTATACTGAGATAGGACGCCATGATTTTATTTATATTCGTGCTAAGAATACTTTTGAAGTTATGTTTATTATGTTTATGTCTACGCCAAGTATTGTGCCATGCCATGAAGGTTTATGGTTATGTTTATGCTATGCTATGAAGATGATTATGTTATGTTTACGCCATGACGAATGTATGCTAAGTGATGAAAAGGCTTATGTTCTAAGTAAAGCACTAAGTATGTAATGGCTTATGTGCTCATGAATGAATGATGAATGGTTTTAGTGAGTAGGAAAGAGTCTTACTAAGCCTGTGTGCTTATAGTCTTATTTCCTTATACCGCAGATCACGCAAGGGGACAGTAAGGAAGCAGCAGGAGGGCATCAAAGAATGTGTGTGATAGTGACTTGGCCAAGGAGCAATATGGTTGCTCGTCTCATGATAGAACTTTATCTTTACTGTTATGTGTTTAAGTATGACTCTATGACATGATACTAAGTATGACATGATGCTAAGTATGACATAATGCTACGAATGACATGATGCTAAGTATGATATGATACTAAGTATAAAGTTACTATACTAAGTTCCCATGTTATAGTGCTCGAAATGGTCGTAAGTGCATGTAGGAGTAAGTTAAAGGTTTCCGCTGCATTATGATGTCTACATGCCCTAAGTATGTTAACGTAACGCCGCTTTAGGAAAAAAAAAAAAGGCGGGCGTTACACCTCTGCTCTTCACCAGAGTCCTTTCTAGGCCTTTCCGGACATTCCTCGAAGAGTACATATTTGTACTCTTCAGCAGTGAGGTAATGCCAAGGTTCTTCTTCCAATCTATGTAGTTTGGGCCAGTAAGTTTATTTTCCTTAAATATTGTAGCTAGTGGGTTAAAGCCCATTATGAAAAACCTAAGAATCACAACACACACTACTTTAGAAATCGAAAATAAATTGATTCCTCAAAATAATAAATTTTTGAAATCAACCAACACCCCTATTCACTGAGAAATTCGCATGCCACGATGGTATGGACGTATACGAATTCTTACATTCGTAAGAGGAGGTTTTACCCATCAATCTTACTATCTTGTCAACATAACTTTTTGACAAGTAAGATCAACAGTTGGTTCACTTCGGCTCTGCAAAATAATGCAGTGACTCCGATGGGGAGGATACTATTATTCGCATCTAAGTGTTCACCATTACACGACACTAAGAAAATTATTTCCGATTATGTGCCTTCCGATGGGGAAGTACACACGCTCTTTAACAATTTTCTATAGTTTTTTCCGACCCAGTGATCCGCAGAACAAGTCCATCCGATGGGGAGGAAGGCACTCAGAGCCGACGCGTAGACTTGTTCGCATCACTTATCGGATTGTAATGGAAGCCGTGGGACCCTTAGGGTCCCTCTCCCACTTAGTAATTTAGTTCGAGGAATTTTAACTAACACAACCACACAACAAGCACATAACCAACATATGAAAAATACAGAAAATCCTAGATTTTCCAACTTTCATGGCTCTTGGTCTCTAATGCACCTCCAGTCGTGTCGTCACTTCGTCCGCTCCTCCCTTCCTTATGCGCAAGCCACCTTAAGGGATCTCTGAGCCGAAATGACTAGCTAGTTATTTACATCATCGATACTATACTCCACAAAGGAGTGTACATGAAAACTAGATCGAAAGTAAAATAAATAGCTTGACTAAACATGTGCCGTATTTAATTACAAAAATTAAATACCTAGCCTCGTCAACCCCGAGGATTAATTAATTTACAATAAATTGCACAACCATTCATACAACCATTATTTGGCCATGACAAGTTAGAATCTCATGCCTGCAACACAAAGTTAGCCTACGTACATCCATATATCATCCAGCAAAATAAAATGTATGAAAATGCAAAAAATTAACCAATCCTTAAACACACAAAACCGGAAACCTCAGCTTTGATACGAATTGTTGGGTATGGCTTGGCGGGTTTCTTTAGCGAAAACTTGGTCATCCTTGAGAGACCTCTCCATGTCTACGGATTAAAAATAATTCGAGTGGAGACCCATCTCCCAACGACCATCTCATGCCGTATCGAACGATCCAAATCACAACTCGGTCAATCACAAAGATCAGGCCTTGTAATTTGCTGGACCGTTCGACCACGGAAAAGGTGACGAGTGGATCGCCGGCTTTTGTGTTTATGGTCGGGGTCCAATTATTTAATTATTGGCTATGATACAAAATCAAAATAATTAAATAATTAACATGAAATGACGAGGCAATTAAAACATGGCACAATAACATAAGGAGCTTGGGAAAGAATAATACCTTCCCGATCACCTCGCGACCTTCTACCTTATGTCCCTCCCTTTCCGGACGTCGTGTGGGCGACGATCTACCAGGAACCAAGATCACCAAGGTGACCAATCAATCACACCTTCTTCTCTCCTAGCCGATCCAAACCCTAGCCTAGGGTTGTTGCCGCCGACCTCTATCCTCCTTCTCCCTTGCGCCGCCGGCCAACAACAGCCACCCAAAGTCCCACCGGCCAACTGCATACCTCGAGAAGGTAGTGAAGAAGAAGATGAAAGGAAGAGAAAGCTTCCTTTCAGCCCCAAACCAAGCCGTGATCCCTTCTCCTCCAACCATGCGGCACCGCCGGCCAAGTGCCTTGCGCCGCCTCCTTCCGGCCACCAGAGCTTCTTCCCTCACCGACGCACACCACAATAGGGAGAAGGCTCTCCTCCCTTTGTCTAGTGATGAAAGCTTATGGTATGGTTGAGGGAAGAAGAAGAATATAGAAGGTGAACCCACCTTCCCTTGCCGTGACCTAGGAGAAAGAAAAGGAGGAGAGGAGAGAAAGCTTAGGGTTTGATTGATTATGTAACGACCCGGAAAATTCTCTTAATATTTATTTAAAATATTGAGCATGACTAGATAATTTTCCGAGGAACCGAGGAATATTAATGCGAACTTTGGTCTAGAAAATCCATGTTTTCTCATTTAAATTGAGAAAACTAAGTACTAATGGGCCTTATGTGTGCTTTTTAGTACCATGATTATAGGTGGATTTTAGGGAATAATTAGTATAAATATAAATAGGATTTAATTAGGCATATTAACATGATTATGGGTAAGTCTTGGCCTAATTTTTCCTATTTTAATGGAGAAATGGAGAAAAACTAGGTACTAATGAGCTTTAAATGGGCTCCAAAAATGGGTATTAATTTGGTAAAATTAATATAAATATAAAAGAATTTTATTTAGGAATATTGGCATAATTATGGGTGATTTTAGGGGGATTTTCGGAATTTAAGAAATAAAAATAATAAAATAAATGAAATGAAAATAAAATAAAAATAAAGGTGCATGAGCCAAGGATTGAACCTTGGACCTCTTGTACAACCATGTAAGCCTTAACCAACTCATCTAGTAAGGGATTTCTATGAGGAAATGAAGTGGATATAAGTTGAGATTAAGAAGAAGATGAAGAGTCATGGAGAGACTCTTCATTCACCACCTTAATGGGTTATAAAGAGGGGGGTTTTGGGAGTTATTCTCTTCTCTCCATCAATTGCATTCTCTTCCTCCTTCTTTCTCATCCTAGACGAAATCTACAAGGGAGATTTTCCCTTGGGAAAACTCCACAAGAAGGTCCTACCACCAAGATCTAAAGGTTTCCTATGGTTCCAAGGCTAGGGGTGATCAAGAGACAACAAGTCTTCCTTCTTCTTCCCATCTAAGGTCTAAAAATCAAGAAACCCCAAGGTAAGACTCCCTCACCTGTGGTATAATAGTTCCCTATGATTTCCATGATTTTTAGTATGATATATTGATTAGTTTTCGAATTTGATGTTGAAAGGAAAGAAAACCAAGACCCTCATGCTTAAGGGTTTCGGCCACCATGTTTTACAGGTCTATAATTATGCTAAAAATCATGATAATGTTATTTAATGTTCTCTTATGATGTGTAGAGGTTAAGTACAATTTTTGGGAATTTTTGGAGCACCCTAGAACACCCTAGGGTTTCGGCCAACATGAAAGAAACCAAAACTAAGAACCTTAAGTTTAAGGGTTTCGGCCACCATGATTTACAGGTCTATAATTATGATAAAAATCATGATAATGTTATTTAATGTTCCCTTATGATGTGTAGAGGTTAAGTATAATTTTTATGGTTTTTTGGAGTACCCTAGGACACCCTAGGGTTTCGGCCAACATGAAAGAAACAAAACTAAGAACCTTAAGTTTAAGGGTTTCGGCCACCATGATTTACAGGTCTATAATTATGCCAAAAATCTTGATAATGTTATTTAATGTTCCCTTATGATGTGTAGAGGTTAAGTATAATTTTTGGGAATTTTTGAAGTACCCTAGGACACCCTAGGGGTTCGGCCAACATGAAAGAAACAAAACTAAGAACCCTAAGTTTAAGGGTTTCGGCCACCATGATTTAAAGGTCTATAATTAAGCCAAAAATCTTGATAATGTTAATTTATGTTCCCTTATTATTTGTGGAGGTTAAGTATAATTTCTGGGAATTTTTGGATTACCCTAGATACCCCATATGTTTCGGCCAACCTCAAGGACCCAAGGGTTAGGGTTGAGCCTTTAACTTCAAGTATATGTTTATGTGTTGCCATGATATAAGGGTGATGTAGGGAACCATGTTAAGTTATATGCCCATGCTATGCTAAGAACCATGCTAAGTGATTATGTATGTTCATGATATGAATGATGCCATGATAAGTATGATAAGTTTATGTTCAGGATATGAATGATGCCATGATAAGAATGATAGGGTTATGATCACGATAAAAATGATGCTATGATATGTTAGGTTATGATATGAATGATATGCCATGTTTTATGAATAATATGCATGTATGCCATGTCTTATGAATGAAGTTAAAGTACATGCCTTTAAGGCACAGCTATGATGTTAAGTATGATGAATGACAAGTATGATGAATGAATGATGATGAACGACAAGTATGATGAATGAAAGATGATGCTTATGTCTTTAAGGCATAAATATGCTAAACGGCACGATCGATGGTTGACGGTACGACGGTCGAGAGGACCGGTAAATGGGCCGGTAGACGGGCCGAGCCGTAACAAGTTATGCTATGTTAAGTATGCTATGAATGAATGATGAATGATGAAGCATGAAAAGTATTTTACTTTATGTATGGGCTTGTACCGGACCGAAGTATGGGTCCAAGGGATAGGCACCTTAATAACGCCCCGGTTTTGGACTACCGAAGTTGTCCACGGTTCTGGCCCTACCGGAGCTGGATAACAGGGATGGGCACCTTAAGAACGCCTCGGTTCGGGGACTACCGACTATGCTGTCCTTACCCTAGTAGGTCGAGGCTAACTACCTCGTATTTACTTAGGGATGCGCGCTTATGATGTATGTATGTGGTACAAGCCAGGGCCCAATGATATGATGAATATGTTTAAGCATTAAAAGTATGTTTTAAAAGGTTAAGCATCCTTATATATATGCAATTGTCTCATGCATTCATCCATGTTATGCATTATAATTATGATAAGAATATTATGCAAAGTGAGTTTATGCAAAGCAAGTTTATGCAAGATATGTTTATGCAAATGATTTTGTTTATGCTCATGTTATTATATGATGCCATGATTTGATTGTGTTATGCTAATTTAGAATGCCATGATTTATCTATGTTCATGTTAGTTTAGGATGCCATGATTTATTTATGTTCATGCTAGTTTAAAATGCCATGATTTTATTTATGTGCATGATAGTTTAGGGCGCCATGATTTAATTATGTTTATGCCAAGTTAGAATGCCATGATTTGATTTATGTTCATGCTAGGTTAGGATGCCATGATTTAATTATGTTTATGCTAAGATAGTATGCCATGATTGGATTTATGTTCATGCTAGTTTAGAATGCCATGATTTAATTATGTTTATGCTAAGTTAGAATGCCATAATTTTTTTTATGATGTCCATACCAATTTATGATGCCATGTTCTAACTATGTTATACTGAGATAGGACGCCATGATTTTATTTATCTTCGTGCTAAGAATGTTTATGAAGTTATGTTTGTTATGTTTATGTCTACGCCAAGTATTGTGCCATGCCATGAAGGTTTATGGTTATGTTTATGCTATGCTATGAAGATGATTATGTTATGTTTACGACATGACGAATGTATGCTAAGTGATGAAAAGGCTTATGTTCTAAGTAAAGCACTAAGTATGTAAAGCACTAAGTATGTAATGGCTTATGTGCTCATGAATGAATGATGAATGGTTTTAGTGAGTAGGAAAGAGTCTTACTAAGCCTGTGTGCTTATAGTCTTATTTCCTTATACCGCAGATCACGCAAGGGGACAGTAAGGAAGCAGCAGGAGGGCATCAAAGAATGTGTGTGATAGTGACTTGGCTAAGGAGCAATATGGTTGCTCGTCTCATGATAGAACTTTATCTTTACTGTTATGTATTTAAGTATGACTCTATGACATGATACTAAGTATGACATGATGCTAAGTATGACATGATGCTACGAATGACATGATGCTAAGTATGATATGATGCTAAGTATAAAGTTACTACGCTAAGTTCCCATGTTATAGTGCTAGAAATGGTAGTAAGTGCATGTAGGAGTAAGTTAAAGGTTTCCGCTGCATTATGATGTCTACATGCCCTAAGTATGTTAACGTAACGCCGCTTTATGTAAAGAAAAAATAAAAAGGCGGGCGTTACACTCTCTTATTCTCTCTTCTTCTTCCCTTAGGGTCGGCGCCCTCCTTAAGGATTAGGGCCGGCTCCCCTTGTCCAAATTAGGGCCGGCGCACCCTCACCCCTCCAAGTTGGTTGCCGTGAGCTATCAAGAAGAAGGAGAAGCCACCAAGTAGAAGAAGAAGCGGATCACAACTCCTCTCTTCCCGGAATTTTGATTCCGTTAACTTGGTGGTTAGTTTCCTATCTTTTCTCTTGTTCTTCTAGTTGTGCCTTTAGAGAATCTAGTAGTTCTCGTTGGCACAAAACTCGTGACTTTGCGAAGTCATCCCGAAGAGAACTCGGCGTGGACGCGAATAGAGGCGAAGCTTCCAAGGGACGCTACGGTTGGATCTCGTCCCTTTTCTTCAAGTTACGAGAGGTACAAAGTAAATTAGTTTACATTTCCGCAAAGTTTTATTTTATGATTATGTCCACACACCATAAGGTTGCATGCTAGATACGAGGTTAAAATAATTTAAGAAATTATTTTATGCTAATTCTTCCGCTGCACGTAAAAATTTAAAATTTTACGAACCCGTATCCTTGTCGACATGCACCCGGTCCCAACAAGTTCAAAGGGTGTTTTTCCTAAAAATCTATGTACCAACACCCGGTTTTGGATATAACAAGCGGTGTTAACCGCTTCGGCCCAAAAATATCTAGGAAGGGAATATGCATTAAGCATAGTCCTAGCAGCTTCTTGTACGGATCGGTTTTTCCTCTCAACTACCCCATTTTGTTGAGGAGCCCTTGGGCATGAAAACTCATGCTTGTACCCATTTTCAACACAAAATTATGTGAAGCTAGCGTTTTGGAACTCCCCACCATGGTCACTCCTAATTCGATTTATTTTGATGTTCTTTTAGTTTTCTACCCTTTTACTAAATCCTATAAAGATATATAGGGTATCATCCTTATGTTTCAAGAAATAAACCCAAGTAAACCTAAAAAAGTCATCTACTATCACTAAGCAATACTTACTCCCTACAAGTGACGGAGTACTATGGCAATCAAACAAGTCTATATGCAAGAATTCTAAAGGTAATGAGGTGGTAATTAGAGTTTTACCTTTGTGTGATGCTTTTGATTGCTTACCCTCTTGGCATGCATCACACAACTTGTTCTTTTCGTACTTGATCATTGGGAGCCCCTTCACCAATTCTTCCTTGGCCACTCTTGCAATGCTCCTCATGTTGACGTGTCCAAGTCTTCGGTGTCATAACCACTCTTCTTCTTCTTTAGACATGAGACACTTAACAACATTGTTAGTAGCATAAGATAGATCAAGATAATACAAGTTTGCCTCTCTAAACCCTTCTAATATGATAGTGTTTGATTCACTTTGCCTTATTACACATTTCTTAGCATGAAATTCTACTCTAAAACCGGCATCACATAGTTGACTTACACTTAATAAATTAAACTTCATATCCTTAATTAAAAGTACTTTATGAATCGAAATAGTGGGAGATACCTCAATTGTACCCCTACCAATGATCCTCAACTTTCCACTATTCCCAAAGGAGACCGTCCCTTCTCTTAGGTAACTAATAGTGGTGAACTTGCTCACATCCCCGGTCATGTGTCTTGAGCATCCACTATCTACTATCCATAAAGTTGGGGCCTCCTTCACCTTTACCTAGACAACATGGAAAACATACTCTTTTGGTACCCATATCTTTGATCCATAAGCATCATTTAAAAGTTTCTTAGGTACTCATGCCTTCTTTGTGGTTCCCTTAGCCCCTAATCTCCTAGATGCACCAATTCTACCGGTAAGTGAGACGAATGCTACTTCCTTGATGTTAGGTCTACAACCCAACCCAGCCTTGTTGTATACAACCCTTTGACTGTTGATGATCATATCAAGGTTACTTGACCCTACTTGGAATTTCCTAAGGGCCTTTGTGAGGTCATCTACTTGTTTCCTTAACTCCTTATTTTCATTTTCAATATGTGAAACATGTGAAGAGGTAGAGCTAGCATGCAAATCTTTATGTTTAATAGTTTCTACTCTAAGCATGGCAATTTCTTCCTTAAGATCCTTAATTCTACTTCTAGCCTTAGCTAAATCCATGTTTGTGCTAGAAATTATTTTCACTAAGGTAGAGGAGGGTAAGTGGTATACCTCACTTATCGAAGCTTCTGACTCTGATGATGATGAAGTGGAGGAGCTCTCATCTTCACTACTTGAGCTTCGTTCATCGTCTGATGAGTCTGATTCATCTTGTGCCATAAGAGTGAAGTGGGAAACTTACTCTTCTTCTTCCTCTGAGGATGAGGGATCATCCCAAGTCGCCTTGAGGTTCGTGGCACTCTTCTCCTTTCCCTTTGATTTCTTCTTGTCACTCTTCTTCTTCTCTTCCTTCTTGTCCTCCCTTTTCTTCAACTGGGGACAGTCGTTCTTCATATGTCCCTCTTGGTGACAGTTGTAGCAGATTATCTCCTTGGCCTTACCCTTACCTTTGGCCCCTTTCCTAGCATATGATTTGTTAGAAAAACTTTTAAATGCTTTACGAAATTTCCTTACCATAAAGGCCTCTTGGTCACTGTCCATAGAGGCACTTGACTCCTCTGAGTCCGAGGATGATGAGTAGATCACCTTCTTCTTCTCCTTTCTCCTTTTCTTCTCCTTTTCTGCAACAAAAGCAATACCTTTCTCTTTTGCCGAAATGTTAGCTTGCTCGTGCAGTTCAAATTCACAAAATAGATCGTCTAATTTAACTAAAGATAAGTCCCTTAATACCTTGTAAGCATCAACCATGGATGCCCACAGGGTGGTTCTCAGGAAGGCTTGTAAGACATACCTGACGATGTTTCGATTTTTGATTTTCTCTCCAATTACATGGAGCTCGTTGATCACTTCCTTTACCCTTCCATGCAGCTGACTGACTGTCTCGTTGCTCTTCATTGAAAGGGATTGTAGTTGGGCCACCAACAAGTCCTTCTTGGCTCTTCTGGACTCGTTTGACCCTTCATTCAGTTCTACCAACTTGTCCCATAGTTCTTTGGCGCTCTTGAACGACCCCACCTTGTTCAGTTGCTCCTTTGAGAGCACGCATTGCAGTGTGGTGGTGGCCTTGGCATTTGACTGCGCCCTTTTCATCACCTCCTTTGACCATGTTCTCATAGGTGTAGGGTCTCCTCTTTCATCGACGGGCGCCTCGAAGCCATCTGCAATACTTATCTAGGTTTCTATGTCATTCATAAGATAGTACTGCATTCTATCTTTTCAGTACGCGAAGTCGTTGCCGTCGAAGAATGGTGGTCGTGCGGTGGAGTATCCCTCTTGAAACGCCATTACAATTGCTCCGGTTGATTGTTAGATCTTCCGAAACGCACCGGCTCTGATACCAACTGAATGATCGATGTAGGCGTGCAGAGGGGGGGTGAATGTACTTTCTTTGATCGTTTTGATCTCTACAGAGTTGTTAGCGCAGCGGAAATAATATACAAAAGAAATAACAATGCTAACAAAGTTCTTTTACTTGGTATCCACCCAGATGGGTGACTAATCCAAGGATCCACTCTACGAGCACCACTTTTCACTATCGAAAAGTCTCCTTGAGGTGGAGAAACCTTTACAGCAAAAGCTTCCTCTTTACAGATGCAGAAATATGATGAAGGAAGCAAAGATCACTTTACAATTGGGCAACACTTCCTTACTATACGGAACTGTACATACACGTGTAACGAGGAGCTCCTTTTATAGGTGAAAAGGACAGATTCGCAGTCTGTCCAGACTCGCACCAGTCGACTGCCCCGAGGGTAGTCGACTGGCCCGGCATTAAATGTCGGCCAATGGCTAGCCAACGGCTAGTTTTGGGGTATACCAGTCGACTGCCCTAAGGCCAGTCGACTGATCCGAAGCTGCGAACTTTCTGTGAGTTTTGGCAGTCGACTGCCTCTGGGCCAGTCGACTGCCCTGCCTCCCAGCTCTGCTCCAGCCACTCCAAACCTTCTCCTTCGCATGTGCCTTCAGGTCTACTCCCTTGGCTCGCCCCTTGAAGTCCTCTTCCTCTGGCTATTGTCCCTCGGATGCGCACGCAAGCCTTCCCTTGGCTTGCCTCCATGCCACCCTTCACGTGTGCCCTTTGAAGTCCACTTCCTGGCTTGCCCTTGGAGCTCTCCTCCCTCGGCTCTCGTCCCTTGGATAGGTCCACCAAGTGTGATTCTCCAAGTCCTGCAAACTCAATCACACAAATCAAATACAACATAACACTCTAACGTTAAACCTATTCGCTCACACATCAAAACCCTGATATTCCAATCATTTAAGGGCTGATTGCCTCAACACAGTCAAGTTGAAGGCCTTGATTATGATGAGACCTATGCTCCCGTGGCACGATTCGAGTCCATCCGATTGATGCTAGCATTTATAGCACATCGTGGTTTCAAATTATATCAAATGGACGTCAAATCGACTTTTCTTAATGGTCTAATTAGGGAAGAAGTCTATGTCAAACAACCTCCGGGGTTTGAGAGTATCGAATTCTCAAACCACGTGTTCAAGCTCAAAAAGGCATTTTATGGCCTTAAACAAGCACCCCGAGCTTGGTACGAGCGGTTGTCAACTTTTCTGATTAAAAAAGGCCTTGTAAGAGGCCAAATAGACCCTACACTATTTCTACGGAGAGATGGTGACGATATTTTTGTAGCCCAAGTATATGTCGATGACATAATTTGTGGCTCGAATAACAAGGGCTATTTAAATGAATTCATTGGATACATGGAAAGTGAGTTTGAAATGAGTCTAGTGGGAGAGTTGACTTTCTTTCTTGGACTTGAAATCAAGCAAACTCGCGATGGTATCCATGTGCACCAATCAAAGTATACATAAGAAATGCTTTGAAAATTTAACATGAGTGATTCAAAAGAGGTAACCACTCCCATGGCTACAAATATAAGATTAGACAATGATGAGAGTGGTAAACCCGTTGATTTGACTCAATACTGAAGCATGATAGGTAGCTTGCTATACCTCACAGCTAGTCGACCGGATATCCTATTTGCTGTGGGTATGTGCGCTAGGTATCAAGTGTATGCCAAGGAATCTCATTTGATCGCTGTTAAGCAAATTTTGAGATATCTCAAAGGCACAATTGGTGTCGGTCTATGGTACCCCCGTACCGAATCATTTGATTTAATTGGCTATACCGATTTCGACTACGCTGGATGTAAGTTGGATCGGAAAAGCACGAGTGGGGGTTGCCAATTTCTAGGTTCGTCATTAGTAAGCTGGTCGATGCGGAAGCAACATTGTGTTGCTCTCTCCACGACCGAGGCATAATATATTGCTATAGGAGAGAGCGTATCATAATTGTTGTGGATGATACATACTTTAGAGGACTACGGATTGAGTTACAAGTGTGTGCAAGTGTTGTGTGACAACATTAGCACAATTAACCTAACCAAAAATCTAGTTCATCATTCTAGGACCAAACATATTGAAGTGCGTCACCACTTCATTAGGGATCATGTTACTAGGGGAGATATTGTACTCTCACATGTAGAGTCCAAATCAAACCTAGCTGACATTTTCACTAAACCACTCCCCGAAAATGAATTTAGTTTCCTAAGAAGGGAGTTGGGAATGTGTCGTGCTTCTTGAATCTCAAAATGCATCCAAACCCCTTTGTGATCATTTCGAAATTATTGGGAAACAATTGGGTAACTTTGGGGACATCTCACACAAACTATAAGGTTTACCAAAACGTTTTTGTTTGATAGAAATGGGGTGAGATGCTAGGATCAACTCGATTTCTCAAAAAGTCAATGCATTCCTTGAGAAATTAAGTTGACGAGATAATAATCACTTTGGTGACCAAGTATGGGGAAAACCAATGCATAACACATGTGTATTTGGCTCCATGATCATACTTGGGCATTCCAATCAAGGAAAATTGATTGGAAACTTGGATTTGGCACAAATTGTTTGAATAATTGTTGTTTGAGTTTGACTCCACTTGGGTGGAGCAAAGTGACTTGTTCAAACCCTAAGGACCTTTGATCCTTGATTGGGGATCAATTATAGACGAGGGACTGCTTCCAAGATCAATATCCTTCACCATATCCCTTTGGAAATCGTGTAACCATCTGAAAAGTTTCAGATTGTATCTGAATGTTTCAGGAACCCTGATCGGTCACTGGACCGATCAGGTGTAAGGATGATCAGTCCCCAGACCGATCTGGATCTATCCTGTAACTATCGGTCCACAGACCGATCAGAGGGGCAGCATTGACTTTACAAAATCCTGACCAAACTTACTGAGCTAGCCTGGATCGGTCCCCGGACCGATCTGGCACCTTATGGTGATCGGTCCACAGACCGATCAGGGGGCTCACAGGTTTCCCTCCGAACCCTACTGTTCGTGTCCTGATCGATCAGCCGATCGGTCAGGAGCGCGCCTGATCGGTCACCCGACCGATTAGGACCAGGTCAGTCCGATTAGTCTATAGCCTGATCGGTCTGGGCGCTATTAAATCGAACAGTGATCCGTTCAATCGCATTAAAGTGTGGTTGGTGGATCGATCCACCAACCGATTAACTCCTTCATAACTCCTCATTGCCGAACCCTAGCCGACCAAAAACCCCTCACCACCGAAGCTTTCTCCTGCGTGTGCGATCTCCCTTCCTCTTACACGTGAGCCTCTCTGCGATTTCTCTCTTCCTGCGCGTGCTCTACTACCGTCTCCTCTGCGCAAGAGCTCCTCCCTATTTTTGGCAAGTTTGTCTCATTGAAGCCTTCTGTGCCGAGGACTTCTTCCGCACGATTTCTTTCTCCAACCTTCAAGAACTTTCTCCATGGCGCCTAAGCAAGTTTATGTTGGTTAGTTCACTTTGTGAATCAGTTCATGGATTTATGTATTTGAGCCTAATCATAGTTTTGATGTTGTGTCGTGACCTTCTTGTGTTGGTCGTGACCGTATCTTTCCATACTTCAACTTATGATTACTCTTCTATGATCAAATCGTGGGTCCTTGATTAAACTATGTTCTTGTGATCAACTCAATCTCGCTCATTTGATTATTCTGTACAATGACCAACTCTTGTATTGTGGTTATGTTTCCCTAATCTTGTGTCCTGACTAACTTGATTATCCTGTGCCATGATCAAATCTATCTTCATGATTTATTCAATTCTTTAGAAAATCTTCTAAGGGTAAAGATTCCGCAGAGGGCAGCGCAAAGGGGAAAGCCCCTTCCTCATCTGCGCCTTCCAGAAGGCCTCAGCCTTCGTCAAGCTCTCAATTTCCCAATGCTGCCTGTGAGCAGGCATTCCAATCCCGCACCTTTAAGCTTCTATCCTGCCGATCTATTGATATCCCTTTTCTTCTTTCTTTGGAAAGAACTATCAATTACGACCTAGTCTCCAAATTTTACAACAACCTTCAGCAGGGACCTCAAGGAGGCTTCGAGTTCACCACTCGAGTCGCCAAGAGGAATCTTGATTTTTCTTATGAGATTTTAGCAATGTATTTGGGTGGTCGACGATCACCAAATCTGTACTCGATCTACCCTGAGCTTCCTGATCCTTTATTGGCACCTTTTGCAGATGTTACCCCCGACTCCATCTATTAGTATTTCTTTGGTCATCCTTGCCCCGCCGAGCTTGATGAGTTGGGCCCTGATTTTCTTACCTTTGCAGCACTTCGCCTCTCTCCCACTGATTACGTCCTGTTCAAGATTATCACAAATTGTATTCTTCCAATCACGTCAAAGCCTTTGACCGAAATCCGACCCTACCATTGCCTTATGCTCTACGGCATGCACCGCCGGATGGACTTTGATATCATGGAGAGCATCTTTCAGTCCATCTTATCCTATCGTGAGCCGAGCCGTCGCACGGTCTACATGCCATTTGGTCACGTCATCACTGATTGGCTTATGTCAGTCGGTGTAGATGTCACCAAAGGCAGGACAGACCCCATGGTCCGACAGGATTGCAGACTTGGCCGGCGGGCATTTGCCAAGTCCGGCATCATCTTACGGGACCGCGATGGGACCTTGGTTTGGAAGGATGGGAGAGGACTCGGTGAGCTACCTGGGCGAGGACCACATTTTCAGGCACCGACTGATACTCCTGCACCTCATGAGGCTCTTGCTGCTGGTGATTACTACGATGAGCCCGAGCCGGATCTGCGCTGGCAGATTTCAGAGCTGGATCAGACCGTCCAGCATGATTTTCAGTTACGTGAGATTTACCGTGAGGAGGTCCGATCACAGTTCCGATCCATTGATCGCAGATTGACCGGCGTGGAATCCACTGTCTCTGGGGTCCAAACATTGCAGCAGACTTGGTATGCAGAGTGGCGCCGCCATACATTTCCATGGGATGCCCCTTCAGGCAGTGCTGCACCAGGATCTGCTGATGGATGATCTCATGCACGATGATGACCCCCCCGCTGACGTTTGAGCTTGGATGTCCCTTGCCTCTCCTTGTGATCTGTGTACTTGACTGTTTGATTTGTGTGACATTCGGGCTATATGCCTCATGACTTGTCAGTTGTGGCTTTTAGCCGCACATACTTTGACTTTGATGCATGTGCTT
>JAGFNQ010005760.1:11621-72211 GCA_024364735.1 Boesenbergia rotunda | reverse complement strand
AATGTCAACTCTTGCACAAGGAGGCTATAGCTACTTCATTACCTTTATCGATGATCACTCACGATTCGGGTATGTGTTCTTAATGAAACACAAATCTGAAGCTTTTGAGAAATTCAAAGAGTTCAGAAGTGAAGTAGAGAAACAGCTTGGCAAAAGTATTAAGATACTTCGATCCGATCGGGGTGGTGAATACTTAAGTCAAGAGTTTCAAGATTATCTTAGGGACAATGGGATATTGTCTCAATGGACTCCGCCATATACACCACAGCATAATGGTGTATCTGAGAGGCGTAACCGAACCTTGATGGACATGGTTAGATCTATGATGAATCATGCAACTCTTCCAAAATCCTTTTGGGGCTATGCGCTTAAGACAGCTGTTTACTTACTAAACAGAGTCCCGACCAAGGTAGTCTCTACTACTCCATATGAGACGTGGAATAGTAAGAAACCTCATTTATCTCACCTAAAGATATGGGGTTGTCCTGCTTATGTAAAGCGGACTGTATCAGACAAATTGGATGCTAAGTCTGATAAATGTCTATTTATTGGATACCCTAAGGAAACGAAAGGTTACCAATTCTATCATCCCTTGGAACAAAAGGTGTTTGTTTCAAGGCATGCTGTATTTCTAGAAAAAGAATTTCTTTTACAAGAAAACAGTGGGAGTAGCATTGAACTTGAAGAAGTTCAAGAAACTCCAATAGACATTACAGAGACACCTAGTCTAGACCCACAACCAATAACTCATAATGATGAGCTATCAGTTGAACCTAAAACAACACCACTTCTTCGTAGGTCTGATAGGACACGCAATATTCCAGAGAGATACGGATTTCTCATAAGTGAATCGAACGACGTGTTACTCATTAACGATGACGAACCTATCAGTTATGAAGATGTTCTGAAAAATTCAGAAAGGGATAAATGGCTTGAAGCCATGAAGTCGGAAATGGATTCCATGTACAAAAATCAAGTATGGGACTTGGTTAACCCACCTGAAGGGATTAAGCCCATAGGGTGCAAGTGGGTTTTCAAGAAGAAAACCGACATGGAAGGTAATGTTGTTACCTTTAAGGCTAGATTAGTGGCAAAAGGATATCGTCAGAAACAAGGAATTGATTATGACGAAACCTATTCGCCAGTAGCTATGCTTAAATCCATTCGGATGCTCCTGGCCATAGCAGCTCATTATGATTATGAGATATGGCAAATGGATGTGAAAACAGCTTTCCTTAATGGAAACCTGCTTGAGGATGTATACATGATACAACCTGAAGGTTTCACATCGGTTAATAAAACCAAAGTATGCAAGCTTCGACGATCCATATATGGACTAAAGCAAGCATCCAGGAGCTGGAACATCCGTTTTGATGAGACAATCAAAGAGTTTGATTTCTCACAAAATCCTGACGAACCTTGTGTGTACAAGAAGGTTAGTGGGAGTGCAGTCGTATTCCTAGTGTTATATGTCGATGACATATTACTTATAGGAAACGATATATCAGTCTTACAGTCAGTTAAAATTTGGTTGTCCAAAACTTTCTCCATGAAAGACCTGGGAGAAGCAACCTATATCCTTGGGATTAGAATCTATAGAGATAGATCAAAACGGTTGCTTGGTCTTTTGCAGTCTACATATATAGACCGAGTGCTAGAAAGGTTTAGCATGTCAGAATCCAAGAAAGGTTACCTTCCCATCAGGCATGGGATCAACCTTTCGAAGTCTATGTGTCCGCGCACAGAAGACGAGAGGATTTGCATGAATAAGATTCCTTATGCATCTGCGATAGGATCTATCATGTATGCTATGTTATGTACTAGGCCCGATGTATCGTATGGTCTGAGCGTCACAAGCAGATAACAGTCTGATCCAGTAATGGATCATTGGGCGGCTGTCAAGACAATCCTCAAGTACTTAAGAAAAACTAAGGATGTGTTCCTAATATATGGAGAAGGTGATATGGTAATACGTGGGTATACAGATGCCAGTTTCCAGACAGATAAGGATGACTCCAAATCTCAGTCCGGATACGTATTTATTTTGAATGGAGGTGCAATAAGTTGGAAGAGTTCCAAGCAAGACACCGTAGCGGATTCTACCATGGAAGCGGAATATATTGCAGCTTCGAAAGAAGCAAAGGAAGCAGTCTGGATCAAAAAAGTTTGTCTCAGAACTTGGTGTGGTTCCATCCATTGATGAAGCAATACCGGTTTACTACGACAACAATGGAGCTATTGCACACGCAAAGGAACCAAGGTCTCATCAGCGATCCAAACATGTGCTTCACCGCTATCATCTGATTAGAGAGATTATAAGTAGGAATGATATACAAATTGAGGAAAATTCCCACTGAAAGGAATTTAGCGGATCCTTTAACTAAGGCGTTGCCTCAAAGCAAGTTTGAGGGTCATGTTTGAGCCTGTGTATTGGGTACCATAGTAATTGGCATTAGGCCAAGTGGGGAGTTTGTTAGTGATATGAGAGAAGTGTCCTAAGGCAATCGCCTTATGATTGTAATCATTTATTCTAATAAATGAATATTCACTATTTGAGTATACATGTTTGTGTATTTGATTGAGATCTTAAACTCATTTACTGAATATCCGCAATACAATTCACAGCATGAGAGAATTTGTGATGAATTCACAACTAGTGATTATCTCTACATGTGCAATTGTGAAGTATTGAAATTGTCCCTAGTCGATGAATTGATAAATACAGACACTATCAATTCTGTTGAGACTAGCATGGGTTATTCTCTAATCAGCTGATTCTCACTGGCTGGTGACATTGAGATGTCCGGAGATAAACATGAATGCTAGTTAAGGGAACTAGTTCATTGGAGTGACTGGTTGTAAAACTTCATATGGTAGTCTACATATAGATATGTCAGTGAAGTTCTTACTGTAGCTTAAGTGCGATGTTTCTTTTACTTGCGGTGTTCAAGTCATCTTGGTCATGGAGACTTATACTTTGACATCTTAAGCAAGTGTCTCCAAGGAGGTGTAGACCCAGGATGATTGGGTATAAGCCGAAGTGCCCGAAGATGTTTGAACAGCCTACAATGGATTCTCCACTCCTTGCGAGGAGATGTATACCCGAGTCCTATCGTCGGATTGTTACTCGAAGCCTCTGGCCAGAGCATGACATGTTCAGAGTATGAATCTCTTAAATACATGAGAGTAATTAGAATCCATAGGACGAGAAAACGTTACTTGGGCTAGGTGTGACGTAGTCAGCCTAGTGGGGACTGACACACATAGACCATGTCCTGTACCAAGTGGGTATAAGATGGTGAAGGGAATGGGGCACGATTCATTATAGCTGCTGAAGGGTTTCAGAATTATTTCTGAGATCAACCGTTGATCTTTCGATTAATTGGGGATCATGATGTACTACTAGGTGCCACTCATGATCATTCTATAATTAATTGATTAATTATAGACGACCAACATAAATCGGAAGCCTATTTAGTCACTCGCACTACGAGTAATCCGAGGGATTTAAAACGAGTTGAAAATTGGATTTTCCAATCAAGAGAGATTAAGTTTGGTTGAGCCAAACGATAAGTCGAATCTGAATTTTTCAGAGACGCATCGGAAGCGTAAAATGGCCAATTCATTGGGGCTTGGCTTGGATGGGCCGGCCAAAGAGGGCCTCCATCCTCTTTGCTTGGCCGGCCACAACAAAGGGAAAGAACCAAGTTTTTGGTTCAATTTATAAAATAAACCAAGTGTGGTTTGTTTTATAAAATTATGGATGATATAAATTTTTATATAATAAACCAAGGTTTGGTTTATTTTTCATGGAAATTAAAATGAACCATGGATTGGTTTATTTTATAAAATCAATTATGGATTGATTTACCATGATAAGGAAATTTATTCCATAGGAGAGAAGAGACTTGATTGATTTTTTATCATGAATTAAAATATGATTTTAACCATGATATAAAATCAAACTTGGCATGATGGAATAAGTTATTCCATATTTGAGAGGCTTGATGGTTGAGAGGCCACTATATAAAGGACCCAAGGCAAGGCTTGGGTGATAATCAAAGAGATGAAGGCATAGGCTCTCTCCCTCTCTTTCTCTCCTTCTCTTCTCCCCTTCTTGTCGTGCGCCAACCAGCCCCAAGAAGGAGCACCAGCCAGCCGCCCCTGCCCTTTCCCTACCGACCACCACCTGCTGCCGGAGAAGGAAGCTCCAACCATCTCTTGGCTGGAAGAAGGTGCTGCCGGAATTAGAGTTTGCCGCAAGGATCTTTTTGCCGCAAGCCTCTTCTTTTGCTTCGCCAGAATTTTGATTCCGGCCATCCTTTTGTGGTTAGTCTTCCGACTTCCCTCTTGGTTTTTCTCGTCGCGTTCTCGGAGAATCTAGTAGTTCTCGAGAACACGAAACTCGTGGCTTTGCGAAGTCATCCCGAAGATACTCGGCGTGGACGCGAATAGAGGCGGAGCTTCCAAGGGACGCTTACGGTTGGATCTCGTCCCTTCCTTCGAGTTATGCGAGGTAATACGTAAATTAGTTTATGTTTCTGCAAAATTTTAAATATATGATCATGTCTACACAAGATAAAATTACATGCTTAGATGTGTGGTTAAATAATTTGAGAAATTATTTATGCTAAACCTTCCGCTGCACGTAATTAATTTTAAAATTATGGACCCGCATCCATGTCAACATGCACCCGGTCCCAACAGAGTCCACTATTGGTCTCCTTTCCGAAATTTCTGGAGGCGGTGAAAACCCGTCTTACAGTTGATATACAAGCAAAAAGATATGAATTGAAATGCAACTTGGATTAAAACAAACCAAACAGAAACAGACGATCCGACCAATCCGGAACTCCGAAGCGTCACACACTTCCTCCTGAAGCTTCCTTGGTCACAGAGCTTCGTCTGATCGCTTTTGCTTCGCACGGAATGGATTAGAATGAATGTAGAAGTTTTGTTTGAAGCTGAGGGGTCGAAGCCCCTTTTATAGGCTTCATACGGGCACCTGTGACTTTGGGGGCGCCTAACACGTGGGCTTCCCTGCGCGAATCCTTATTTGCGGGCTCGGTCAGCGCTTATCCACCTTCACGTGGGTGCCTGAGCTGATGGGGGAGCCCGTGACCTCACGGACGCCTGATTCGGCTTGGTCCAGTGTCTTCGCAGCTATGTTTTGGGTTTTGCCTTCACTCTTGGGCGCCCATATCCATACGGGCGCCCGAGACCATTTGGGCGCTTGTCTCCATTCAGGCGCCTAGCCCTAGTGAAGTACCTCACTTGCAGACGACCAGTCCTTCGACCCTGTAACTAAGGTCAGTACCCAAAACACAACAAGTATTAGTTACAGCCGTAGCTGTCTTGGTTTTGACTTTGGGTCTCCCCGAAACCCTAGGTCGAACCGACGCAAGTTCCCACCCCCGAGAACGCGCCTTTCACCTACTCCTTTTAGAAGACGGTTGCCACCCAGTCCTTCGGGTGGACTTTTGCTTAGCCTCCGATACTCTCGGATCTCGAGACGCCCAAACCCTGACCCGACTCTACTTCTGTCCTTAGTCATCACTCAGCTAAGTTGCTCAATCCCTCGGACCAAGACTTCGTGCCCAAACCCTAAGTTCAGGACTTCGGTACCCAACCCTCGGCCAGGTCTTCTTGCCCAATTCCTCGAACTAGGTCTTCGGTGCCGAACCCTCGGCCAGGTCTTCTTTCCCAATCCTCCACCAGGACTTAGTGCCCAACTTCCGGTTAGGTCTTCGGTGCCCAGCCCTTTGCCAGGACTTAGTGCCCAATCCATGATCAGGACTTATTGCCTAGGTTAATCTAGGACTTTGGTTCACTTTGGTTACTCCTCTCTTAACTCCCCTTCCTTTGTTCAATGTATTACTGACTTAGGTATGTTGTCAAACATTAAAACTCTTAGAGGAGGACATCACTGATGCAACTTGCACCAACACAGTCGACTGGTAGCAGCTGGTGAGCTGGCAGAATTCGAACGTTGGGGTGTCAATGGTCGAATTCTGAGTGGGGGCAGTTGACAGCCCTGGGAACAGTCGACTGCCAGCGAGGGTTTCTAGCCTGAGTTCTATTTTAAGAGAACTCGGTTTGGGCTGGTTTTCCTGGCGAAGTCTGCTTGGGTAAAGTAGATTAGTAGCCTTTAGTGCTCAGGTGTTGTCAAAGTGATTGTGGCGAGGTTTCTCCACCCACAAGGAGTGACAAGGGCTAGCTGGAGGTTATCCGGGGAGTGATCCACCGACGGATTCTTGGATTAGTCACCCATCTAGGGTGGATACCAAGTAAATCTGGTTTGTTAGCATTGTTCTTGTTGTTAGTTTATTGTTTTATTGTATTTCCGCTTGCGCAACTAACAACGTAGGTAAAAGAACCGAGAATTCGCTATTCACCCCCCTCTAGCGTACGAAATCGATCTAACAACCTATCTCCCAAGCGACCGTCTCATCGTCGTACTAATTGGTTCGAGTCATAACTTAGACAAACTTGATAGTTAAGCCTTGTAACTCACATAACCAATTGGTCACGGAAAAGACGACGAGCGGATCGTCGATTTTTGTGTTTATTATCGGGGTCAAAAATAATTAATTATCAAATAATTAAGAATATGATAATTAATTAATACCACATGCAATGATAGAATCAAAGAGCCAAGGAGAGGTTATACATCTTCCTTTTACCTCGCGATCTTCTATCGTATGACCCTCCACTCTTGGACGTCGTGTGGACGACAATCTACCAAGAAACGGAATCACCAAGTCCTTCCAAGCCTTCACCTTCTCTCCTCTTCTTCCAAACACCAAAACCCTAATTACAAGGGGTGATGCCGCCGGCCACCAATGGAGGAAGAGACCTCCTCCTTGCTTGCTCCGACCACCAAGTGATGAAGGGAAGATGAAGAAGATGAAAAAGAAGAAGAAGAGCACTTCTTCTTCCTGGGACCACAGCCAAAAACCCTACTTTTTCCTCCTTTGCTTGCGCTGGCGCTGCCCACCTCCAAGGTTTGTCGCTGACCCAAAGCTTCTCCTCTCAACAGATTCCGGCGCCGATCACCACCACTGGTGGAGAGGAAGAGAAGGTGAACTAGGAAGGAAGAAGAGAAGCAAACAACTTCTCCTTGTATTCCTTCCAACCGGCCACCTTCAACTTTAATCCCACCGGTGCCACCCTCCTTCTACCTCCTCCACCTTGCGCACACCCACAAGTGATGAGAAGATTCTCCCTTCACCTCCCGTGAGGTCCATGCACGCCAACTAATGGAAGATGAAGAAGAAGAGGCTTTCCCCTAGCTTGGTTGCCGCCGGCCAAGGAAGAAGAAGCCACCTTCCTTTGCCGCAACCCTAGGAGAGAGAGAGAGGGAGAGAGGGAGAAAAGCTTAGGGTTTTTGCCAATTGGAATTGGATGCCCTAGTTTCATGAATCCATGGGGTATTTATAGAGCTACAATAGGGACCATGAGGAGGAGTTGGGTCTTGGCCTGCTAATGGATCCAAACCCGATCCATTAATGAAGAACCATTCCACTAAAGACCCTTCATTGAACTACCTCACCAACCCCCATATTTACATATGGGCTCCACCTATTATGAGCACAATTTCTCCCCGTGTTTAAGATATCGAATGCTCATTGACTAATTTAAATTACTGATAATTTTAATTAATCAACATCTAACTCCTTGACTAGTACCACTCATTCTTATCATAATGTTGGACCAAGTCCACTTGCAAGATTTAACATGATGAACCTTATGAGCTCATCAAGAGGGCATCATCATCCCGACTCACCAGGACACAGATTTCGTCTATAATCAATGGCACACCACATAAATAATATTATTTCCCAACTTACAGAGCCTATCGATTTAACAGAATAAATCTTGCTCATTGATAAATCAAAGAAATACCTATTAAGTTTATACACCCGTTATTATATCGGGATTCAGAGCATGTACTTCAATAATAAACCGAGGCTCAATCCAATTATAAAGTCAGTATAAATTGGATCACCTCTATGTTGGTCCTGCTCAATGCACACAAAGTGCCCTAGTGTAATTCTATGGTCAAGACAAACCAACCCCAAATTATTCTACAACCATCCCGATGGTTTGTCCAACTCCAACTCGGTTGTAAGCCTCTACTTAAACTCTGCAAGGAACTGATAACATCATCTTCTGTGTGTTAGCACACACCATTGTAGGGGTATGGTTTGGCGGGTTTCCAAAGCGAATACCTAGTCGTCCTTGAGAGACCTCTCCATGTCTACGGATTAAAAATTAATCCGAATGGAGACCTATCTCCCAAACGACCGTCTCGTCATCGTATCAATTGATTCAATTTACAACTTAAGCAAACTCAAAGTTCGAGCCTTGGAACTCGCCTAACCAATTGACCGCGGAAAAGACGACAAATAGATTACCGATTTTTGTGTTTATTATCAGGGTCCAAATAATAATTAATTATCATGAATAATTAACAAATAATTAGATCACGATAATTAATTAAAATATCACATGAAATGATAGAATTAATCAAAGGAGCCAAGAGAGAAATATACTTCTCTTTACCTTACGATCTTCTACCGTGTGACCATCCCCTATTGGACATCATGTGGGTGATGATCTACCAAGATCCGAAGTCACCAAACAAGAGCCTAGCACCACCTCTTCCTTCTCCACATGCGCCGACCACCAAGGGCTAAACCCTAGTTGCCGCCGGCCACAAGGAGAGGCTTCCTCTCCTTCATCTTGATTGGAAGCACCTCCTCCTCCTCATACAGTTGCTACCGACCCAAAGAGAAGGCAAGGGGATGAGCTCCTCCCTCAACCAGCCGCCGGTAACCTTCCTTGATGGTTGGCTGCGTCGAAAAACAAGAGCTCCAAGGAGCCGCCACCGTCCTTGTCCTCTCCCACCTCAGTTGCGTCCGGCCAAGAGGAAGAAGAAGAAGTCCCCTTCCTTCCTTATGCCACGCCACAAGTAGAGAGAGCAAGTGTTGGATCGGAGTAAATCGATAGAGGGGGGGGTGAATATCAATCGAAAAATTTCGGACAATTAAGAGAAAATACGCAGCGAAAAGAGTAAAATAAAGTCACTAACACAGTTTGTTTTACTTGGTTCAGAGTCGCGGTCGACTCCTACTCCAAGGCCCACGGTACTTGACTGTTTATGATGGGCAATTCTATATTCGAAGAATGTTTACAATTTGGAATATAGATATAGAATTAAAAAGCAGTTACAACACTTAAGAAATTTAAGCTGTTACCGACTACTGGAGTAGATGGAATTTCAGAGCAGGGGGTTGTCATCGGCGCTTGAATCACGAGTACAGAGTGTGCCAGAGCATAGCGCTTGAGCGAAAGTGTTGAGAGCGAGATTTTCAAGTTGTTCTGAAGCCTTGGGGGTGAACCCCCTTTTATAGTGGCCGCCTGGGCGCCTGTGTTGAAGGGGGCGCCTGACACGTGGCCTCTCCTGCGTGAACTCCTATCCGCAGGCTTGGTCAGTGCTTATCCCCTTCATTGAGGTGCCTGAGTTGTCTGGGATGCCTGCGTTAACACAGGCGCCTAGCTTGACTTGGTCCAAAGGCTTTCATGGCAGTTTGCTTCGATGGCTTCGTTTGGCCTTGCACTGGGGCGCCTGTATCCATACAGGTGCCTAGCCTAGTGAGGCGCCTCCTTCCAATGAGGCGCCTGAGCTGTAGAAACCCAGTCCCTTCGTTTCCTACAACCAGGGTTAGTTCCAAACACAAGAAGCAAATATACAATATATATTAGACATTAATTACAGCCTAAGCTGTCTTGGTTCTGACTTTGGGTCTCCCAAATGGAACCTTAGGTCGAACCGATGCCTAATGTTCCCTCCTACGGGGAACGCGTCCTCACCTACTCCTCTCGAGAGAATTTACCTTTTTGCCAACCGGCTCCTCTGGTTGGACTTTTGCCCAGCTTCACTCACCAAGTCTTCGGTGCCCAGTCCTCGACCAGGTCTTAGTGCCCAGCTTCACTCACCAGGTCTTAGTGCCCAGCTTCACTCACTAGGTCTTAGTGCCCAGCTTCGCTCACCAGGTCCTAATGCCCAGCTTCACTCACCAGGTCTTAGTGCCCAGCTTCACTCACTAGGTCTTAGTGCTCAACTTTAGGTCAGAACATAGTCGGCCAGCCCGCGGCCAGGACTTAGTGCCCAATTCAAAGAACCAGGACTTAGTGCCTAGTGTACCTAGGACTTTCCTGCACACTTAATCAACTTGTTAGATCACAACCAAATCATAACTTCTGAACCCTTTTCCATTATCAAAACATAGGTTCAACTTTGGTGCTTCCAGCACCAACAATCTCCCCCTTTTTGATTTATGGCAACACGGTTCAAAAAGTTAAGTTAAACAACATATTATGGCAATCTAACAATAATCTAATAATAGAATTTTATCACCCCCTGAATTGCATATTCTCTCCCTGAATTATTTAATGTCATGCGGGTTTTGTAAATTTTCTAAGTGCTAAGTGTTTAGCATAAAGCTTTAAGTTTTTGACTAAGTATTTTTCGAAAATAGTGCAATTGTACTAAAGAACACTTAGGCAATATTTAAAAAGGTTTTGTAAGCCTAATTTTTGTTCCAATATTTTGAAAAACCATTTACTTAGACAAAACAAGTTTTGAAAACTGATTTTCCTTACAAAGTTTCAATTTTGGGAACTTGGAAAAATTTTTCCAACTTAGAAAAATTTGCTTAAAATCATTTTCACAAAAAAATTGTTTACTATGAAAAATTTACTTAGTACATTTGCCACCAAGTTTTTGAAGAATAATTTGTTGGTGCAAGATGCATCAATGATGTCCTCCTCTAAGTGTTTCAATGTTTGACAATATGCTTAAGTCAGTAATACATTGAACAAGGGAAAGGTAAGTCAAGAGAGGAGTACCAAAGTGAAAGAATGTCCTAGTAAACCTAGGCAATAAATCCTGGTTCGAAGAATTGAGCACTAAGTCCTGATCATGGATTGGGCACTAAGACCTGGTTAGTAAAGCTGGGCACAAAGACCTGGTTCGAGGAATTGGGCACTATGTCCTGGCCGAGGGTTGGGCACCGAAGACCTAGTTCGAGGAATTGGGCAAAAGTCCTGATGAGTGAAGTTAGACACTAAGTCCTGGACCTAGGGTTTGGGCATGAAGTTTTGGTCTGAGGGATTGAGCAACTTAGCTGAGCGATGACTAAGAATATAAGCAGAGATGGGTTGAGGGTCGGACATATTGAGACCTGAGAGTATCGAAGGCTAAGCTAAAGTCCACCCGAATGTACTGGGTGACAACCGTCTCCTGAGAGGAGTAGGTGAAAGGCGTGTTCCCGGGGGTGGGAACTTGCGTCGGTTTGACCTAGGGTGTCATGGAAATCTGAAGTTAGAACCAAGTCCTTAAGGTTAAGATTATCTACATGTTTGCCTTGTATTTATGTATCTTACAGATACCTAAAAGTGAAGACAAAATAGGCAAACTGTAACGCCCGCATTTTTCCCCCACCTTACGGTGTGGCGAGAGGGCGGCATTACGCTAACATACATAGGGCATATGAACATCTTAATGCAGTGAAATTTTTTTTTTTTAAACATATTACACACGCGTTTAACCATGCAGCTAATACTTGAAGCATGTATATATGCATTACCTATCATTCATGAACATGGTGACATTATAACTTAGCATACTACCTCATACGTAGCATCATGATATAAACATTCCATACTTATCCATAAGCATCATAAATACCAAGTAACTTATCCATAAGCATCATAAGTAGTAAGTTATTTTTTAGGCATAACTATCATATGTATAGCATAGAACCTAAGGAGGCGTTTCAAAACACAAGACATGCAACAAGTATAAATAGAAGAACCCTTTGCCATGTCACTGCCACACACACGCTTTTGCCCCTCCTGCTGCTTCCCTTAATAACCTCTTGCTTGATCTGCGGTATAAGGAAATAAGACTATAGCACACAGGCTTAGTAAGACCCTTTCCTACTCACTAAAATCATACGTCACATAAAACATAATCATATGAAACATTTTACAGGACATGGTTCTTAACATGAAACGTAAACATAAAAGACATTTAACATGGCATGGTTCTTAACATAAACATAAGCATAAAAGACATTTAACATGGCATGGTTCTTAACATAAACATAAGCATAAAAGACATTTAACATGGCATGGTTCTTAACATAAACATAAGCATAAAAGACATTTAACATGACATGGTGCTTAACACAACATAAGCCTATTCTTAGCATAAATCATGAGCATAGTCTTAACATAATCATGAACATATCATAAGCATATTTTTAGCATAAACCATGAGCATATTCTTAAGCATATTCTTGGCGTAAATCATGAGCATATTCTTAACATAAATGCATAAGATGCATGAATCAAATGCATATACATAAAGATGCTTATTTGAAAATCATACTTATAAATACTTAAACATAATCATAACATCATGGGGGTCCCCGGCTTGTACCACATACATACATCATATGCGCGCATCCCTAAGTAAATACGAGGTAGCTAGTCTCGACCTACTAGGGTAGGAACAGCTACGGTAGTTCCAAAAACCGAGGCGCTCTTAAGGTGCCCATCCCTGTTGGACAGCTACGGTAGTCCCAGAACCGTGGACAACTACGGTAGTCCAAAACCGAGGCGTTCTTAAGTTGCCCATCCCTTGGACCCTTACTTCGGTCCGGTACAAGCCCATTCATAAAGTAAAATAACTTTGCATGCTTCATCATTCATAGACATACATAACATATCTTAAGACATAAACATAATCTTGTTACATGAAGCATGACTTAAGAGTAGGAACAGCTATGGTAGTTCCAGAACCGTGGATAGCTACGGTAGTCCAGAACCGAGGCGTTCTTAAGGTGCCCATCCCATAGCATGACATAAAGCTTACTTGGCATTTTATCATTCTTACTTAATTCATAACATCATTATGCCTTCATCATTCATACATAAGGCATAAACATTATCTTCATTCATCATCTTCATTCATAAAACATGACATACATACATAATCATAGTATCCATCATAGAGCATGCATGGGTAAGATTCTTATGAACATGATACGTACTACATAGGTTCATGGCATTCTACATTACTTAGGTTCATGGCATTCATCCTAGAACATGCATAGACCTTCATAAACATATATCTATTATAGACATTTAACATCCTACATGCATTATTCTACGTAACATGAAGCCTACCTAAAATACATATGTTCATTGTATATGGGCTAAAACATTCATAAATAAACATAACACATAACCTAAACATACAAAGTCATGATACACATGGTCTAAAACATACATGAATAAACATAGCACATAACCTAAACATACGAAGTTATGATACATAACACATGAAGCTAGGGTTTTAGGTAACACAAAAATTCTTACAACATGCTTAACATGTACTTACATCATAGTAACCAATAAACAAGTATCCTTGAGACCTTAACCCAACCCAAATCCTAGAACCTGGAGTTGGCCGAAAGTTCTATAGGGGGGAGGCTCCATCATTAAATCAACATGAAAGGTTCCATGAGTAAAATAAAACCCATACATTACATACAAAGCCATAGAGAGCCATTAGACCTCATAATTGGAGCTAACCCTAAGTCCTAGCCCTACATTTTGACCTTGGCCGAAACCCTAGAGGGTCACAAGCAGATGGAAAAATTTCTATCATTCACAATTAATATCCATTAAATCATAGGAAAACATAATTAAACATGCTTGAAGGGTTAGATATCATCCTATCCCTAACATGTTGATAGGGACCAAAACCCTAGAGAGCCTTAGGGTGCCACAAACTTTCCCTAAATCATAATCTATACCTTACTTATCACAAGAAAACATTAAGGAGCATGAATGAGAGTTTACAACATCCCCAAGCCCAATTTCAAGGCTTGGCCGAAACCCTAAAGGCCTTCCCTCATGGTTTTCTCAACTTAGATCCTAAACAAAAATCTAAATCATGGTAGACATCAAAGAAACAATTATACCACAGGTGAGGGGGTCTTACCTTGATTTATCTTGGTTATGACCTTGAATAGAGAAGCACAAGAAAACTTCCTTGACCTTAGATTACCCCTAGCCCTTGTAGCCTTGTAGAAAGCCCTTAGATCTTGAAGAAGAGGTCTCCTTGTGAAGTTTTTCCAAGGGAGAATCCCCTTTGAGGTTTCGGCTAGAAGGATGAAGAAGAAGGAGAGGAGAAGCTTTGGTGGAAGAAGAAGGCAAATAACTTAAGTGTTAAGTTGTCTCTTCCCTTCCCTTCTCTTATATACTAAGCAATGAGGCAAGTGAAGGGGCATGGTGCCTCTTCTCATGGTGACCCTTCACTTCCCTAAGCCTTACCTAAATTCCTCTTCATTCTCTGATAGCACTCCCTTGCTAGGTGAATTGGTTAGTACATGTATGGTGATACACTAGGTCCAAGGTTCAATCCTTGGTGCATGCACTTCTTTTTATCACTTTTATAATTATTTTTGTCAAGGCCCATATAAGAGCCCACTAAGGTTTATGTTAATATTTCTAATTTAAATCCATTTCCATTCATGATAAAATTTTTACCTAAGGTCTGATAAGTACCATTTTGTTGACAATTTTAATTGCTAAAATCCATGTTTGACCTATGATTTTATTGTTTAATTGTGATTTTACCCTAGGTTTTAGGATTTCCTCTTATTTTGGACTTAATTGCAAAATTACACATTTTTGGATTATTTGGCCACTAATTTTCTGATATATTTTTGTAGGCATGAAAGGATCCTGGACCTAGGGCATACTGGGTCAAACTTGAGTCGGATGTGAACCGGATCGAATTATCAAGCTTACAATTAATCCGGGCCGTCCGATTCAAAAGCGGCTAGATCTGAGCCATCCGGGACGATCTGAAGCAATCCGAGCTAGGGTTAGGGTTGATCAAGCTCTATGATCAAGATCTGAAGGTTTCATCCCAATCAGAGCTAAATCAACCGTTGGATCAAGCAAGGAGGGCTCTAGAGCGTCCATTCACAGATAGAGTTGATCTGGACCATCCATTGCACATCTGGAGGATCCGAGCTACCACAAGGTAGATCCTGACCCCAGATCATCATCATAAAAGTTTGGCTCAAATCAAACCAAGATCTGCCGTTCGATCTCCTCCGATCAATCTGAGCCGTCCATTTGTTCCTATTTAATCAAAACGCAGTAGCTTCTTCCCTTTGTCGCGTCTCCGCCGTTCTTCATCTTCTTCGCGTGTTCTTAGAATTTTCTTCCGTAGTTCTTCATCAAAGGAGGCGCGTCCACTCAATTTCAACCGCAACTCATCGTCTAGATCTTTGGAAGGCCATCTCGATCCGAAATTCAACTCAAACTTCATCCGGACAGAGGTTGTTGAGGGTTTCGCATTCTCTGTGGTCCGGGAGCTTGAATCTTAGTTACCATCAATTTCAGATCACCTGAGCCACTTGTAGGGGTTCTCAGATGAGCTCAGGTCGTCTCCAAATCTTCATCGCAGCTCAACAAGCCGAGATTGAAGAGCTCAGATCGAAATTTTCCAGCTGATGCAGTTTGAGCCGAATTCAGGGATTGAAGTTGATTTTCCACTGATTTGCTGAGCCTAGGGGTTCAAAGCCAGCTCTTGATTGACAACCAAGAAGATTGTGAGCTCGGGAAGAGATTGGGGTTTAGATTTCTTAGTCAATTTTCTTTGTTTTAGCTGTAATTTTATTACTGCCACTTCATTTCTGAAATTTCTGAATTAGTTGCTGTAATGTACTTGTATGGACCGTTTCTTTCTCAATTGGAGGCTCATCCTTGAGTGACAGCAAGGATTCGAAGTTGAGATGAGAGATTGAGGCTTTGTTTAGTTAAATTTCATTGCAATTAGCTGTAATTTCGAATTCTGTCAATTCTGTCCTGTTTTTCATATCAGCAACTTAGTTTCGATTTCTGAATTGTTTTAGCTCTAATTAGGATTTCAATTTACAAGTAGTTAGCTAGTGAACTTGTTTAGTGGATAATTGAGTTTAATCTCAGTTTATTTCAGTTTAATTTCTTGCGTGCCAACTCCATAGCAGCGTGCCAGATTTAATTCTGCAGTTTACATTAGCTGTAGCTTCTGAATTCGTATCAAGTAATCTTAGGTTTTCTTCAGTTTTCCTGCACTCTTGATTAGTGACTTAAGTTAAGTTGCAATTGTAGCTTTAGTCCTCAAATCTGTAAGTGCAGCCTTGTGTTCGATTGTTCAAGCATTGCATTTTTCATCACTGCATTCATGTCAGTTTTCTTGTCTCTGCAATTCTATTTCTGCAAATTTGCTGCAGCTTGCATTTGTTGATTTTGCATCCAATTTGAGACATCTGAAACCTTTCATTTTATTCCTGTTTATCTGCGCATCAACTCTGAATATAGATTTCTGAATTTCTGCACTTTGAATACTTGCAATCAATTTTCTGCAAGCTTTTGCATTAGTGTCTTAGCTTATTCCTGCATTAGTGTCTTAGAATTTTACATTCCAATCAGATTAGTTCTGCATTTCTTGCCTTTCAGTTCTGTAATGTTTTTGAATCCATCAGCTATTCAGAATTGTTAGGTTACAGTCTTGGTATTTAGCATTCACCTTGGCACATAAGATCTTCCTTGGTATCAAATTGTATCAACTACTTTACCTTGTATCAAGAGAGGAATTGATGATAACTTGGCACCAAGTTAGGTGTAGTTCTTGGTGAATTTTTATGTCTGAAATCAATTGGTACTGCATTCATCCCTTTCCGAACTTAGTTTGCATTTGATGGCTACCAAAAACTTATAGCCAAATTGAATTGAAGTTGGTACTTGTTCAAATTCTTAATTTCGCATGCATTGAGTTGTTGCAAGCTTGTTTGTTTCCGAAAACTCTTATCACTGCCTTTACTTCATTGCATAGCAGTTTTTTTTTTGGTTGTTGAAATCAGAAATCAGTTTCCCACAAAAATTTGGTGAGTGCTTGATTAGGTTTTCATTGGTTGAATTAGCACTTGCCATCAATTGTTTGGTTATTAGTTGAGTTTAATTCTTTCCATCACATCTTCACTTTTATTTAAAACCAAACCCAAATCTTTATTCGAAACCCAAAACATAAACGACACATAAACCAAGCGTGAATCAAATTATATCAACTAGCCCCAAGAAAAATATGACCTGTGGCCCCTATATTACATTTTCATACTTTGATTGTAAAAAGGGTTTCCAGTTATTCATATATACATTTAAAATTCGATAGACTCACAATTTCGTGACAATATTTAATATATCATTTTGGGCTTATCAAATTTTTGGCGCCGTTGCCGGGGAAGTAACTAGTTGATTTGTTTGATTTTTGCTTGTATACTTTTGGACATATCATTGGGTTCTATTTTATTGTGTTTTACTTTTGTATACGGTTACTGCCATTTTTCTTGTTTGTTTTGTGATAGGGGTGCAGGTTAAAAATGTTTTCATCCACTTATCAGCAGCCGTGTCTACAATTTCAGCAGAACCAACCTTTCAATCAACCACTACAGCAATTTCAGTCCAATTTTCAGCAACCAAATCATTTTTTTCAGCAACCATTACAACAATTCGAGCAACCACAGCAATTCCAACAATTTCAGCCAGATTTTCAGCCAAGTCTACCAAATTTCCAGAATTTTCAGAATGGGCAGCCACTATTCCAAGATTTTCAGCCACCAATTCAGCAATTTCAGCCCAACTTTCAGCCATGGCAGCAAGAATTTCAACCTATACAGAATTTTCAACAACCTCTTCAATATTCACAGCCATACGAGCCAAATTTTCAGTTTCAAAACCAGAATTTCCAGCCCACTCAACTTCAGTGTTCACCACGACAATATCAACCTCAGATCCAAGAATTCCAGGGCTACAATTTTCAGCAATTTCTACCAAGTGGTGAACCAACTTTTCAGCAGTTTAATCAGCCTGTGTAACCATTTTATCAAATGTGTCAACAAGAGCTTCAAAACCTCGAAAGGCAAATGGAACAAGTGGCTAGTGATTTGAATCAAATAAAAGCCCAAAGAGTAGCACAACTATCTTCTCAAGCTGTTTTTAATTCTGAGAGCCCCGGAGTTGGTTTTATATCAATTCAAGGTGACCCTAGAGCATGGCCAAATCCTTCTTCAAGTGATCTTAGAATTTTGGTAGAAGAAGAAGAAGACGAAATCATTAAAATCGGGGCACCTACAGCATGCATCACTCCGGAGATTCCTACTCAAAATCCATTTCCAATTTTTTCAGCTCAAGAAGAAGAAACTAAATCTCCACAGGACCATTCTCAACTTTTATTTTGTGATGATAGTGTTATTAGTGGTCCTAATTCTTCTGATACTGTTGTTGCAGATATTACAGAAGAAGAATGCATAGGAGATGATTCAATAGGTGTAGGGGATTGCACTAAGCCCCAGGGACCACCACAAGATTTAGATGATGAACCAGAAAGTGTAGGGACTTTCATGGTGGAAGCAAGCACCCAAGGATCACCAGTTGAATGTCCACCAGAGAGTGAGGCTGAAAAGGAGCATGTACTTGACCAGGAGGAGGCCACAGATACATCTACTATTATAGAACCTTCAGGTATTCTCCAGCACGCTCAGGTAAGTATTTCTCCTCTTTATTCAGAAAAATTCAAAAAGGTACCTAGTGCTGACTTTATTAATTCTGATGAATTTATTGATATACCTTGTGTAGAAATTGTTTGTGAAAATCCAATAGAGGTACCAAACATTGATTTCATTGATCGTATTGCATTACTTGATACATCTCTTGTAAATATGGATTGTGAAATAATTTTAGAGGCACCTATAATTGATGTAGTTTGTTATGATGAATCTCTTGATACATCTTTTGTGAATATGGATAGTGAAAATTTTTTAGAAGTGCCTGAAATTGATGTTATTTATTTTGATGAATCTCTTGTTATATCATATGTTGAAAATGAATGTGAAAAACTTTTGGAGATATCTGATATTGATTTGATTGGCTGTGACATATTACTTGATACACCCTTGATGGAAAATAATTGTGAAATTTCTATTGATGAGCCAGAAATTGATTTCTTTATTTGTGATGAGTTTTTGGATGCAAATTTGGTAGGAAATAATTTTGAAAATTTCATTGAGGTACCAGAATTTGATTTAATTGGACATGATGCAGTTTTGGATTCATTTTATGCAGAGACTGATATTATTTCATTTCCTTCTGACCCTGAACGCTTGAGAGAGGTATTACATTGTTTTGCAGGGTCCAGAAGACTTCAGGAGTGGGTGTTCCAACTGAACAGACTTCAGTCTCCTGGAAGGGCTTCTGAAAGGCATCAAGAAGGAGGAGAAGATCTTACTTTAATCCATTGCCCTCCATTCCTTCAATGGCTATTATACCTGAATCGCCTTCGGCCACCGGAGAAAATTTTTGCAAAGTTCAAGTGTGGGGGAGTCCTAATTCTCCCAGCTACCCATATTCCTCCACTACCAAGATGGAGGCTCCTTCTGGATAGACTCCGCCCACCCGAATAAAGGGGAGTTTATTTTTCTTGCATTTTCTTTTATCGCATTTTTCACTTTTATGTTTTCTAGAGTAAATTGAATAAATAGACATTGTAAATACCATGTCTTTTCTTTTAGCACTTTTTCTTGCATGAGTGGAAATAAATGTATCCCTCTAGGTTATCTCCATAGTATTTTAGAGTCTTTTGAAAATAAATTAAATTTGGTTGTTAAAACTTAGGATTTGAGCTAATGGATGAAATCTTGGATGCTTGAGTACTACTTTGCTTTAAATTCTTAATTGACAATTTGAGATGAATCATTTGCACCTAGTGAGAATTAGCCTTATATTTATGATACACATATGTTATTATGCTCTAGAACTTGCTTAGGTTCTTTCAAAACCATATTTCAATGATTGGATCACATCTATAGAAGCTAATCACTTTGTTTACCTTTCCATATCCATTTTAGAAAAAAAAAATCATGTTCATTCCATTTTTCTCTACTTATTTCTTACTCTTACCCTCACTTTTCTTTGGACTTGTTTTTTTGGAATGTTTCTAATGTTATTTTGCCCGAGACGGACAAAGATTTAAGTGTGGGGGAGTGACTAGTGTTTTGGAAAGATTGGTATCAAAGAGGCACTTCATTTGAAAAAAAAATTTAAATTTCATGTGCCAAGTGAGTGAGTTTGGTGCCAAGATCAAGCAAGAAGAAGTAGTAGAGGAAGACAACAATTGAAGCATCTAGAGTCTTTATCATCAATTGAAGATCCAAGAAGCTATGCCAAGACAAAAATCTGAAATGGAAACAATTTGCACTCAAAAAGCAGTGAGAAAAAGAGTTGGTGCCAAAGCAAGAAAAATTTTTCTTTGAAGCATGATTTGATCAGAAGTACTCACAAATGCAGCTGTATTCTGTTCATAAAACTCAGAACCATATGCCAGAAGCTCAATCTCAGCTGTACAAAATCGGAATGTCTGAATAAGGGCTGAACAAAAGCTTAAAACAAAGAAAAAAAAATCAGTGAGGCAGTTTGTGCAGAAATTGAGTCAACTGTTGGCTGAATTTGATTTTTTCCAAGGCTGTGAATCACGAAATGAAGTGGATGAATGTATCATAGATTGAAGCACATCACAGCCTATCAGAACAAGAAAGGAATTTGGATGCTAGGAGTTTCGAAATAGAGAAGAAAATGGAAAGAAGTTGGCTAAAATTCAACTTGATTGAGCAGAATTTTTGAGGAAGTAGTTTAAATGCTCTACAACTCCTAGATGCCAACTGATATGAAGAAATCAGAGTTTTGTGAAATCTGAAATGCTCCATTAGAAGATTGAGAGAAGAAAAAAAAAAGAGGAAAAACAGTTTGAGAAAATAAGAAAAGAGAAGGAGAAAACAAGTTGGCACACCATTGACTTGGCACCATAAATCAGTGAAGATTTCCACATCCGGATCAAAGCTTTATTCCATTTCATTTCTGACCTTACAAGAAAGAAAGAAAGAAGAAAAAGAAGGATCAGAAAAGAGAAGAAAGAAAAATGGCAAACAAGAGCAAACTTGGCACAAGGAAGTCAAAGAAAGGTTTTTCATCCAAATCAACGGAATTTATTCAAATTTCACTCCATCACACTTTTGAATTCATTAGAGGACTGTAAAGAGAAGCAAAGTACATTGGAAACATCCTTGAGCACTCAAGTCTTCCACTCCATCAATTTTTCCATTTTCTTGATTTTTATTCCATTTCTTACCATTTTCCATGTTTCCATTTGTTTTTGTAGATGTTGATCCTAATCATGATTAATGGTGGAGATTAGATAATAAGCAAGCCTATGGTAGTGCAAGAAGCATGTGTGTATGAGTGAGCTCCACTTCTATCATCAACTTAGAATTTAAGGAGAGAGCCAACAAAACTTCCCTTGAAAGGCTTAGTGATTTAAATTCATCTCAATGACTCATGATAGATGAAAAGGCTAAGTTGTTGATTTAAGGACAAGATACTAATCCATAGAGCTTAGATTTTTGAGAATTGACAACCCTAGGTAATTTCTTTTCATTTGTTTCTAATTATGCTTAAGAAAGCCTAAGGGATACTTATTTAGTAGTTTCGCGAGACGCTCAAGGTTAAGTGTGGGGGAGTTGATAAGTACCATTTTGTTGACTATTTTAATTGCTAAAATCCATGTTTGACCTATGATTTTATTGTTTAATTGTGATTTTACCCTAGGTTTTAGGATTTCCTCTTATTTTGGACTTAATTGCAAAATTACACATTTTTGGATTATTTGGCCACTAATTTTCTGATATATTTTTGTAGGCATGAAAGGATCCTGGACCTAGGGCATACTGGGTCAAACTTGAGTCGGATGTGAACCGGATCGAATTATCAAGCTTACAATTAATCCGGGCCGTCCGATTCAAAAGTGGCTAGATCTGAGCCATCCGGGACGATCTGAAGCAATCCAAGCTAGGGTTAGGGTTGATCAAGCTCTATGATCAAGATCTGAAGGTTTCATCCCAATCAGAGCTAAATCAACCGTTGGATCAAGCAAGGAGGGCTCTAGAGCGTCCATTCACAGATAGAGTTGATCTGGACCATCCGTTGCACATCTGGAGGATCCGAGCTACCATAAGGCAGATCCTGACCCTAGATCATCATCATAAGAGTTTGGCTCAAATCAGACCAAGATCTGCCGTTGGATCTCCTCCGATCAATCTGAGCTGTCCATTTGTTCCTATTTAATCAAAACGCAGCAGCTTCTTCGCTTTGTCGCATCTCCGCCATTCTTCGTCTTCTTTGCGTGTTCTTAGAATTTTCTTCCGTAGTTCTTCATCAAAGGAGGCGCGTCCACTCAATTTCAACCGCAACTCATCGTCTGGATCTTTGGAAGGCCATCTCGATCCGAAATTCAACTCAAACTTCATCCGGACAGAGGTTGTTGAGGGTTTCACATTCTCTGTGGTCCGGGAGCTTGAATCTTAGTTACCATCAATTTTAGATCACCTAAGCCACTTGTAGGGGTTCTCAGGTGAGCTCAGGTCGTCTCCAAATCTTCATCGCAGCTCAACAAGCCGAGATTGAAGAGCTCGGATCGAAATTTTCCAGCTGATGCAGTTTGAGCCGAATTCAGGGATTGAAGTTGATTTTCCACTGATTTGCTGAGCCTAGGGGTTCGAAGCCAGCTCTTGATTGACAACCAAGAAGATTGTGAGCTCGGGAAGAGATTGGGGTTTAGATTTCTTAGTCAATTTTCTTTGTTTTAGCTGTAATTTTATTACTGCCACTTCATTTCTGAAATTTCTGAATTAGTTGCTGTAATTTACTTGTATGGACCGTTTCTTTCTCAATTGGAGGCTCATCCTTGAGTGACAGCAAGGATTCGAAGCTGAGATGAGAGATTGAGGCTTTGTTTAGTTAAATTTCATTGCAATTAGCTGTAATTTCGAATTCTGTCAATTCTGTCCTGTTTTTCATATCAGCAACTTAGTTTCGATTTCTGAATTGTTTTAGCTCTAATTAGGATTTCAATTTGCAAGTAGTTAGCTAGTGAACTTGTTTAGTGGATAATTGAGTTTAATCTCAGTTTATTTCAGTTTAATTTCTTGCGTGCCAACTCCATAGCAGCGTGCCAGATTTAATTCTGCAGTTTACTTTAGCTGTAGCTTCTGAATTCGTATCAAGTAATCTTAGGTTTTCTTCAGTTTTCCTGCACTCTTGATTAGTGACTTAAGTTAAGTTGCAATTGTAGCTTTAGTCCTCAAATCTGTAAGTGCAGCCTTGTGTTCGATTGTTCAAGCATTGCATTTTTCATCACTGCATTCATGTCAGTTTTCTTGTCTCTGCAATTCTATTTCTGCAAATTTGCTGCAGCTTGCATTTGTTGATTTTGCATCCAATTTGAGACATCTGAAACCTTGCATTTTATTCCTGTTTATCTGCGCATCAACTCTGAATATAGATTTCTGAATTTCTGCACTTTGAATACTTGCAATCAATTTTCTGCAAGCTTTTGCATTAGTGTCTTAGCTTATTCCTGCATTAGTGTCTTAGAATTTTACATTCCAATCAGATTAGTTCTGCATTTCTTGACTTTCAGTTCTGTAATGTTTTTGAATCCATCAGCTATTCAGAATTGTTAGGTTACAGTCTTGGTATTTAGCATTCACCTTGGCACATAAGATCTTCCTTGGTATCAAATTGTATCAACTACTTTACCTTGTATCAAGAGAGGAATTGATGATAACTTGGCACCAAGTTAGGTGCAGTTCTTGGTGAATTTTTATGTCTGAAATCAATTGGTACTGCATTCATCCGTTTCCGAACTTAGTTTGCATTTGATGGCTACCAAAAACTTGTAGCCAAATTGAATTGAAGTTGGTACTTGTTTAAATTCTTAATTTCGCATGCATTGAGTTGTTGCAAGCTTGTTTGTTTCCGAAAACTCTTATCACTGCCTTTACTTCATTGCATAGCAATTTTTTTTTGGTTGTTGAAATCAAAAATCAGTTTCCCACAAAAATTTGGTGAGTGCTTGATTAGGTTTTCATTGGTTGAATTAGCACTTGCCATCAATTGTTTGGTTATTAGTTGAGTTTAATTCTTTCCATCACATCTTCACTTTTATTTAAAACCAAACCCAAATCTTTATTCGAAACCCAAAACATAAACGACACATAAACCAAGCGTGAATCAAATTATATCAACTAGCCCCGAGAAAAATACGACCTGTGGCCCCTATATTATATTTTCATACTTTGATTGTAAAAAGGGTTTCCAGTTATTCATTCACATTTAAATCTGATGGTCCCATAATTCGTGACAAATTTAATCTAGTATTTCGGGGTCTGTCAAGGTCCCTTAATGGCCATGGCATTAGAAGGGCCCATGTAAGACCCATTATTACTTAGCTTCTTAATTTATATGGGAAAATCATGGATAATTATGCTAAGGTTCATACTAGTATCTCTATGTTCCTCGAAAATCTTTCTAGACATGATCAATATTTTAAAGAAAATATTGAGAAAGTTTTCTGGGTCGTTACAATCCCCCATACCTCGTGAAAGTTCATCCTCGAACATAGAATAGCTCCGGGTACTTGCGTCTCATCTCGTTCTCGCGTTCCCAGGTAGCTTCCTCGAACCGTTGACTTTGCCATAGGACCTTGACTAAGGGTTCCTCCTTGTTCCTTAGCTTTTTGATTTCCCGATCCAAGATCTGGCTAGGTTGGCTTTCAAAACATAAATCCTCTTGAACATGTACTGTCTGCGGCTCGATCACTTGATCTCTGTTTGTAATACACTTCTTGAGCATTGACACATGGAACACGTTATGGATAGCTGACATCTCTTGAGGCAGCTCTAGTTCATATGCCACCTTGCCGACTCTTTTCAGAATTGGGTACGGTCCCACATAATGCGGACTTAATTTTCCCTTCTTCCCAAATCTCGTTACCCCTTTCATAGGGGCCACTTTGAGAAATACCAAATCTCCAGCATCAAATTCTAGTGGCCTACGCCGGACATCCGCATAATTCTTCTGCCGGCTCTGAGCAGCCTCTATCCATTGCCGAATGTTCTGTATAGCTTGGGTGGTGTCATCGATGAGATCCGTCTTGAGTCCCATTTCCTTCTTTTCACCACCTTCGTACCAACAGATTGGAGACCTACATCTCCTCCCGTACAAGGCTTCATAAGGTGTCATTCTGATAGTAGCTTGGTAGCTATTATTGTAAGCGAATTCCGTTAAACATAAGTATCGGCACCAACTCCCTTTAAAATCCAGGGCACAAGACCGCAACATGTCCTCCAGTACTTGATTTACTCATTCAGTTTGCCCGTCAGTCTGAGGGTGAAAAGCTGTACTGAATCGTAATTTAGTGCCGAGAGACTTCTGGACGCACTCCCAAAAGTGTGAGGTAAAACGACCATCCCTATCTGAGATGATGGTCTTGGGAACTCCATGAAGTCTGATTATCTCCTTAGCATATAATTGAGCTAGTTGCTCAATCGAATAAGTCATCTTGATTGCTAGGAAGTAAGCAGACTTCGTCAACCTGTCCACAATTACCCATATCGCATCATATCTGTTTGTAGTCCTGGGAAGTCCTGAAATGAAATCCATAGAGATATCTTCCCATTACCATTCCAGAATCGGAAGTGGCTGCAGAACTCCTCCAGGTCGCTGGTGCTCTGCCTTCACTCGTTGGCAGGTCAGGCAAGTGTTGACATGCTGAGCCACATCTCCCTTCATACTGGACCACCAGAATTTCTCCTTCAGGTCTTGATACATTTTGGTGGATCCCGGATGCATCGAATAAGGGGTTCCGTGACCTTCTGCTAATATTGCTCTCCGTAGCTCCGGATCATTAGGGATACATAGACGATCCCTAAGGTATAGTACTCCCCCGTCGGCGATACGAAAACCATCACCCTCTCCCTCTAGAATCTCCTGCTTGATTCTCTGAAGACTCGGATCACCATTTTGTTTTATTTATTTATTTATTTATTTTTTTAACACAACTTTATTTATTAAACCTTATAAGTTCATATACAAAAACTAACCGAACTTAATGAACTAGATAGGTCGACATCATGCCCATAATAAAAAATATTATGGCAGTGGCTATCACTCTCTCGTTCATCTCCCCTCGGTCTGTCTCGGGATCTTCTACCGTTTCCATCAGATCCTCCTCATCCATCTCAGGAACCTCCTCGGGCATCTCGGGGTCTTCCTCGGGCACCTCGGGGTCCTCCTCGAACATCTCCGGATCTTCCTCGAGCATCTCGGGATCTTCCTCGAGCATTTCGGGATCTTCCTCGAGCATCTCGGGATCCTCCTCGAGCATCTCGGGGTCCTCCTCGAGCATCTCGGGGTCCTCCTCGAACATCTCGGGATCTTCCTCGAACATCTCGGGATCCTCCTCGAGCATCTCTGGATCTTCCTCGAGCATCTCGGGATCTTCCTCGGACTCTCCCAGATCCTCCGGAAACTCATGGCGAAGAAGCTGCTTACAAAACTCCTTATATGAGATCCGACATTCATGCTGCCCCCATATCTGATAAGCAACTTCTCTCGCCCGCTTGGGCAATGAACGAAGCAGTGCTCCAATTCTATAGTCATCCATGATTGGAAACCCTTCCTGCTCGAGTTTCCAAAATAGTTGGTCCAATTTTCCCATATTGCCTTGGACTCCAAGAACCGGACTATAATCCACTTCTTCTATTTGCTCCATCAGCTCACGACACCGCTCATGGCAACGATTCGTGGCGCCATTCTCATGCAACATCTGGAATTGAAAAAAAATGACAGAGTCAGCTCAAAACTGACAAAAACCAGTACAAAACTAGTTTTTTTTTCAATTCACAAATATATACAGAGAGAAGCATACACAAAATCGGTCTCCTTTACTTTAGTAGTTACAATTTTTTTTATATTCCTACCCGCATATCCAATTCTAAAGTATTTGGTTTCATAAAAATAAGGTAAAGTATCGTTCATATTACATATCCTACAAAGTACTTTCCATCATGAAATATCCTTCACACTTGCATATTCAAGAATCATAAGATATCATCCATACTTACATATTCTAGCATATTCTAACATCATAAAAGAAGATAAGGCATGCTTAGAGGTCCATACTTGGAAGCGGCAGGATGAAGGCTTGATGTGTGTGTAGTGAGATGGCAGATTGCTCTGATACCGACCTGTAACGCCCGCCTTTTTCCCCCACCTTACGGTGTGGCGAGAGGGCGGCGTTACGCTAACATACATAGGGCATATAAACATCATAATGCAGCGGAATAATTTTTTTTTTAAACTTATTACACATGCGTTTAACCATGCAGCTAATACTTGAATCATGTATATATGCATTACCTATCATTCATGAACATGGTGACATTGTAACTTAGCATATTACCTCATACGTAGCATCATGATATAAACATTCCATACTTATCTATAAGCATCATAAGTACCAAGTAACTTATCCATAAGCATCATAAGTAGTAAGTTATTCTTTAGGCATAACTATCATAAGTATAGCATAGAACCTAAGGAGGTGTTTCAAAACACAAGACATGCAACAAGTATAAATAGAAGAATCCTTTGTCATGTCACTGCCACACACACGCTTTTGCCCCTCCTGCTGCTTCCCTTAATAACCTCTTGCTTGATCTGCGGTATAAGGAAATAAGACTATAAGCACACATGCTTAGTAAAACCCTTTCCTACTCACTAAAACCATACGTCACATAAAACATAATCATATGAAACATTTTACAGGACATGGTTCTTAACATGAAATGTAAGCATAAAAGATATTTAACATGACATGGTTCTTAACATAAACATAAGCATAAACGACATTTAACATGGCATGGTTCTTAACATAAACATAAGCATAAAAGACATTTAACATGGCATGGTTCTTAACATAAACATAAGCATAAAAGACATTTAAGATGACATGGTTCTTAACATAAACATAAGCATAAAAGACATTTAACATGGCATGGTGCTTAACACAACATAAGCCTATTCTTAGCATAAATCATGAGCATAGTCTTAACATAAATCATGAACATATCATAAGCATATTCTTAGCATAAATCATGAGCATATTCTTAAGCATATTCTTGGCGTAAATCATGAGCATATTCTTAACATAAATGCATAACATGAATGGATGCATGAATCAAATGCATATACATAAGGATGCTTATTTGAAAATCATACTTATAAATACTTAAACATAATCATAACATCATGAGGGTCCCCGGCTTGTACCACATACATACATCATATGCGCGCATCCCTAAGTAAATACGAGGTAGCTAGTCTCGACCTACTAGGGTAGGAACAGCTATGGTAGTTCCAAAAACCGAGGCGCTCTTAAGGTGCCCATCCCTGTTGGATAGCTACGGTAGTCCCAGAATCGTGGACAGCTACGGTAGTCCAGAACCGAGGCGTTCTTAAGGTGCCCATCCCTTGGACCCTTACTTCGGTCCGGTACAAGCCCATTCATAAAGTAAAATAACTTTGCATGCTTCATCATTCATAGACATACATAACATATCTTAAGACATAAACATAATCTTGTTACATGAAGCATGACTTAAGAGTAGGAACAGCTACGGTAGTTCCAGAACCGTGGACAGCTACGGTAGTCCAGAACTGAGGCGTTTTTAAGGTGCCCATCACTTAGCATGACATAACGCTTACTTGGCATTTCATCATTCTTACTTAATTCATAACATCATTGTGCCTTCATCATTCATACTTATCATTCATACTTAAGTCATAAACATTATCTTCATTCATCATCTTCATTCATATAACATGACATACATACATAATCATAGTATCCATCATAGAGCATGCATGGGTATGATTCTTATGAACATGATACGTACTACTTAGGTTCATTGCATTCTACATTACTAGGTTCATGGCATTCATCCTAGAACATGCATAGACCTTCATAAACATATATCTATTATAGGCATTTAACATCCTACATGCATTATTCTATGTAACATGAAGCCTACCTAAAATACATATGTTCATGGTATATGGGCTAAAACATTCATGAATAAACATAGCACATAACCTAAACATACAAAGTCATGATACACATGGTCTAAAACATTCATGAATAAACATAGCACATAACCTAAACATACGATGTTATGATACATAACACATGAAGCTAGGGTTTTAGGTAACACAAAAATTCTTACAACATGCTTAACATGTACTTACATCATAGTAACCTATAAATAAGCATCCTTGAGACCATAACCCAACCCAAACCCTAGAACCTGGAGTTGGCCGAAAGTTCCATAGGGGGCAGGCTCCATCATTAAATCAACATGAAAGGTTCCATGAGTAAAATAAAACCCATACATTACATACAAAGCCATAGAGAGCCATTAGACCTCATAATTGGAGCTAACTAAGTCCTAGCCCTACATTTTGACCTTGGCCGAAACCCTAGAGGGTCACAAGCACATGGAAAAATTTCTATCATTCACAATTAATATCCATTAAATCATAGGAAAACATAATTAAACATGCTTGAAGGGTTAGATATCATCCTATCCCTAACATGTTGATAGGGACCGAAACCCTAGAGAGCCTTAGGGTGCCACAAACTTTCCCTAAATCATAATCTATACCTTACTTATCACAAGAAAACATTAAGGAGCATGAATGAGAGTTTACAATATCCCCAAGCCCAATTTCAAGGCTTGGCCGAAACCCTAAAGGCCTTCCCTCATGGTTTTCTCAACTTAGATCCTAAACAAAAATCTAAATCTTGGTAGACATCAAAGAAACAATTATACCACAGGTGAGGGGGTCTTACCTTGATTTATCTTGGTTATGACCTTGAATAGAGAAGCACAAGAAAACTTCCTTGACCTTAGATTACCCCTAGCCCTTGTAGCCTTGTAGAAAGCCCTTAGATCTTGAAGAAGAGGTCTCCTTGTGAAGTTTTTCCAAGGGAGAATCCCCTTTGTAGGTTTCGGCTAGAAGGATGAAGAAGAAGGAGAGGAGAAGCTTTGGTGGAAGAAGAAGGCAAATAACTTAAGTGTTAAGTTGTCTCTTCCCTTCCCCTCTCTTATATACTAAGCAATGAGGCAAGTGAAGGGGCATGGTGCCTCTTCTCATGGTGACCCTTCACTTCCCTAAGCCTTAACTAAATTCCTCTTCATTCTCTCATAGCACTCCCTTGCTAGGTGAATTGGTTAGTACATGCATGGTGATATATTAGGTCCAAGGTTCAATCCTTGGTGCATGCACTTCTTTTTATCACTTTTATAATTATTTTTGTCAAGGCCCATATAAGAGCCCACTAAGGTTTATGTTAATATTTCTAATTTAAATCCATTTCCATTCATGATAAAATTTTTACCTAAGGTCCCTTAATGTCCATGGCATTAGAAGGGCCCATGTAAGACCCATTATTACTTAGCTTCTTAATTTATATGGAAAAATCATGGATAATTATGCTAAGGTTCATACTAGTATCTCTATGTTCCTCGAAAATCTATCTAGACATGATCAATATTTTAAAGAAAATATTGAGAAAATTTTCCGGGTCGTTACACAAACAACCAAACAAACAAGGCTAGAAAAGGGTGCTAGGCGCCCCCATTGAAGGAGGCGCTTAAATAGAGCTAGGTGCCCCCATTGAAGGAGGCACCTAGATGGAGTTAGGAGCCTCAAAGGACCAGGGTGCCCGGGTCAAGAGGTTTATTTGCTGCGGCGAGTTCGGCGCGGAGATAAGCTTTGACCAAGCTCTTTGAGACACCCCCTTCAACACAGGCACCCCAATGAAGGCTATAAAAGCGCTAACGACGAAGCTCTGTGACCAGGAGGCTCCAGGAGGAAGTGTGCGACACTTCGGAGGTCCAGATTGGCCGAGCTTCTATCTGTTTGTTTGGTTTGAGTTTACATTCTGCATTTTCATTTTATCTATCTTTTGTTTGTAACTCTTGCACTGTAAGACAGGGTTCTCCGCCTCTGGAAAGTCCGGAAAGGAGACCATTAGTGGACGGGTGTTCCCGTGCTTAGGCCTTGGATGTACTGACCCTAGGGGGTCGGGATCCAAGTAAAATCCCGTGTGCAATTTATGTCATTCTTTATTTTTCTTCTTTATTTTCCGCTGTGCTACTAACGCTCTATTTAGAATGAATTTTGAAAGTAAGGCGAGTTTTCGCAAGAAAAATTTTAAGGTCGATATTCACCTCCCCCCCCCCTCTATCGACGGCACCGGTCCTACAATTAGTATCAGAGCCAGACCGCTCTTCACCGGACTAACCACCGACAGAGCAAAGACGTCAGGAGTTGAGGGGGAGCCCAGGGGTGAATCAGGTACATTGTATTTTAAATGTCAACTTTTAAATTTCATATTACATGCTTTAAGTGTAGGGAGAGAGGACACTACAAAAATCAGTGTCCTACTCGTAAGACTCGTTCTTCACTGGCGGCAAAGGAGGCACCAGTGCCTGGAATCCGGAAGGATAAAAGTCAAATACGGTGCTTCAAATGTGAAAAGTACGGACACTACAAGAATAAATGTCCGGCAAAGGTATGCAAAATTTACATTCCTAGAAATTTTCAGCTTCCTGCACAATCGTATGATGAGTTTGATAATTTTTCTGAAAAGTTAAATTTACTACATAGTCAAATTAATATTTTGCATGACCAACTAGAAAATGTAGACAGTAATAAATTATCAAAAATTAATTCTTTAATTGTTAATATCAATGCAATAATTTGTGAAATTAATTCTGAATTTCCTAGGGATAACCCTGAAATTAATTCTGAATTTCCTAGTGATAATCTTGAAATTATTTCTGATAATCTTGAGGATAATGTTGAGATTAAATCTGACAATCTTGAAGATAATGTTGAGATTAAACATGATCTTGAAGATAATGTTGAAATTAAATCTGATAATCTTGAGGATAATAGTGAAAATATTTCTGAGGAATTTTTTGAAAATAAAAATAATTTTACTAAGGAAATTGGAGATAAAATTGTTTTAGATAATAATCTAATTATTTCCCTGGATAATCTCGAAATATTAAATAGTATCCCAAACTACTCCACCCACTATCAGGATATTGAAGGATGTGATTTTAATGATGAGGATGAGGAGGAAGATGAAGTTTTTGAGATCAAGGCTATAGTTAATAAAGTTCACAAAGATTCAAATAAATCAGAATTATTAGAAAAAATTGAAAAGATAAATAAAGAAGAAATAGTAAAGGAATCAGATATTTTCAAAATAATAAAGATGATGAAATTAAACCCACAAATTTTAACCAACCTAGAAATTTTGAAAATTAAATCAAGATAAACCTTAAAAACTTTGATTAAATTTTAATTAATTTTTAAGCCTTAATTTAATCCTTTATTTTTAAGATCAATTAATTGTTAACTATAATTAATCCTTAATTTATTAATTTAAATGTTAATTAATTCGAAATTAATTTAAGTAATCCTTAATTTAATTTTTTTTAATCAACTTCAATTAAATTTTAATTAATTCAACTTCAATTAATGTTTAATTAATTCAACTTCAATTAATTTTTTATTAATTCAACTTCAATAAATTTTTAATTAATTCAACTTCAATCAATTTTTAATTAATTCAACTTCAATTAATTTTTAATTAATTTAACTTCAATTATTTTTTTAATTAATTCAACTTCAATTAATTTTTAATTAATTCAACTTCAACTTCAATTAATTAATTGCAATTAACTTAAACCCAATTAACTCTTAAATAACTTAAATTAAATAAAATCTTACCCAAACTGTAATAATTAAAATTAATAACATTAAATATGTCAAAGTGGGTTGGCATATTCGCGGGTTTACATGACATGTATCAAATTGGGAATTTGATACATTTTTAGAAACTTAATTAAAATGCCTTGAATTGTTTGAATCATGCATCAATGCCATGGGCATGCATTTGCAATTTTCTTAAAATATATGTCATGTCATTCACGTTTAATTTTATGCATGATTTAGAACTGTTATTGGAAAAAGAATAATTGAAATTTGATCAAACTAGTATTAGGTGGAGGTGAGATGATAGTACGTTAGGGAAGTCGTTTGGTGGAACTAACCAAAGCTACCGATCCAAAACCTAAGATAGTTAGACCAAATTTTTCAAGAAGTAATTTGAAAATGAGTTTTCGATAAAAGACTTTGTCAAGGAAAGGATTGTTTCTCCAATAAGGCTACCACCAAAGAAGGCCTCTGTGCCTCACCAAGACTTGGAAGTCGATTATTGAAAATCAAATTCACTTTACTATTTGATAAATTTGAATCTAACACAAGTTTCAATTAAATCTTAGATTTAACAATAAATTAAGAAAAATGATTCAAGCATCTCACAATGCACCCATAAGGCAACCATGCTTGCTGTATTGAGACATATAGAATGGGTGAGATGTTAAGGACTAATAAATTAAAAAATATTTTTTAAAATTGTTAGAATATTTTTCTAAAAATATATTTTCAAAATAGTGCTTCAACATAATAATATTTTTATGGAATTCTTGCTTGTCTGATTGATTTTATATGATAGATTTTCAAAAATTATATTCTTTTAAAAAATTGTTTGACCTACACAATTAGACACAAGCCTCTTAGGTCAACACTAAAGTCCCTTAAGACACTTAGATAGAGTCAAACGGTGTTGGTGTTAGGGGGAGTTTTTTTGGTTTTCTTTTGAATCTTTCGAAAATGGTGCTTTAAAATTATCAGTATTTCAAAGTGTTTTTCAAAAATTATGCCTTAAACATCATTATCACCTCATAATGTTTTTCAAAAATGGTGCTTTAAATCAATATCATATATGCTTTTGAAAAAGCTTATGCTTTAAAAATTATTCTCAGTCCAAGTTGAATTTTCTAAAAACTTATCTTCTTAAAAATTACCATACTGTCTTTCAAAGTTGTTCTTTTGATTTTGATAAACCCTAAAGACACAGAGTTGGTCTACTTAATGATCTACAAGGACCCCGAGGATGTGACAAATTTAGGGGGAGTCTAAATCAAAAAGAAATTATTTCTAACAAGTATTTTCTTTGATAATTACTTTTTGGGATTATTAGATAATTCTTTTGGTCTGAACCAAACCCTAAGGACTCAGAGGAAGAGCACTTGTGGTCAACAAGCTTCCTAGGACTGGGTTAGGTTTAGGGGTAGGTCAAATTAAAAGAGTTATTAAACATTTCAAAATAATATACTTTCGTTCACTATATTTTCAAAATCCTGTCGAAAGTAAAAGTAATTTGTCTTTCAAAATACTATTATTCCATTTTTTTCATAATTTTTGTGGCTTATAAAATGGGTTTGAAATACTTTTTGAAATAATATTTACTTGGGTTGGAGAATTTCTAGGACACTTAGGAAAAAGTCCTTGTAGTTATCAAGGTTTCCAAGGATTGTGTCAGACTAGAAAAGAAACCAAGTCAAGTAAAATATTATGTTTTAAAAATAATATTTTTAAAAGAACTTATGTTTTTCTAAAATACTTATGTGTTTCAAACTCATAATATTTTTTTCAAAAGTTTTTTTTGTTTATAATATTTTTCAAAAAAAAATACTTATATTATTTCAAAAATGCATAATATCTCTTAAAAGTACTAATATTTTTCAAAAATAATGCAAAATATGTTTCAAAAGTACTTGCACTTTTCAAAAGCCCAATTATTTTTCAAAATGGTTCCAAAAAGGCAACAATGCTTACAAAGTACAAATATTTTTAAGAGTGTAGATATTTTTCAAAATGCTAACATCTTTTCTTCGAAATACACTATTTGTCAAGTAAAAATATTTTTATAAGTGCAAATTGTTTTGAAAAATTTCTTCTAAATAAATGTTTTTCTATGCCAATAGTTTTCTAAGTACAAGAATTTTTGAAATATTGTCACGCCCCGAGACCCAGGAGCCGATGATCCAATAGAAAATCGGACAGCACCTCACCTGTCCGGCGGACAATTTACACATACACATAACCTATATAACATCACCACGCAGTTTAATTGGGCCTCAGGCCTCCAAAATAGATAAACACAACATAAAAACACAAGACAACTAAGTAACTCATACCTGACTGCGGACCGGTCCGACTTATGACGAAACAACACATATAACAACCCCTTAGGGCTCACGACACATACGACATATACATATCGCCTAAAGAATTATAAAACAACACACTATAAAGTACAAAACGAAACCATGTCGTCGCGATGGGTAGGGACTGGCTGCTGGGCTCTTCTGGCGACTCCGAGTATCTCAACCTGAAATAAAAACATATGGCAACGGTGTGAGTCCATAAACTCAGCGAATACCCAGTAGATATGCATAGTATGTTATAATAACAATAGAAGTCTACGCTGATACAACCTCATATGAACAATAGGAAAGGGTATACTGAAGATACTGAATAAAGATACATACCAGAATCCATCTAACCTGAAAAGAGGATAATAAGTACCCAGGGAATATCAATAGACATATAATCTCAGATAACAAGTCTCCAGAATATGCATGTCAAACAAGTACAGCAATCAAGTGCAGCAAACAATGCACGATGCAAAATATTCACATGGTGCAATGCCATGGTCACCCCCTAACTCCAGTCAAGCCACCGAGATAGGCGATACTGTGTCGGCCGAGTGGGTAGAGCTGTGACACTGTCCGTACTCTGCCATCACTGCTCCTGAGTGACCGAGAGGACAGGATGCTGGTGGAGCTATCGCTCCGCCCCATGTATATATGGGGGAGATATCTCTCTCATCTTCTCTGGTCTATGGGTAGAGAAGGGATCCCTGCTTGCTACCACGCTCCGAAACCACTACCCCTGAGCGGACGAGCGGAGCAATACAGAGCAAATGCACACACCCAGCGGTATCCACTAACCCATGAGTGGCCGTGTGTGCATATCATGTGCCAGAAGACGATTAGGCTCAACCACAAGGGAGTCGCTGATCGCCGGCATGCAACAATGCAAGGATGGTGTATGATAGATACACATACCTCCCTCCCCAAGTCCTCAGTATACTAAGTCTCAGTCTGAAATCCTATAACAGGAAATACAGGTAACCTACAAGGTATACTGGCCAAAATCCACAGATCTCTCAATGTCAAACACAAGAGATACCTCACGATATCTAAGCATACATATAGATATGACAATACCTGATACTATATGAAACTAACTGCATAATATCTCAGGGTTAAACAACAAGTATCCAGAACAAGCATAATAACTCAGGGATAATTAACAAGTATCCAGGACATGCATAATAACTCAGGGATAACTAACAAGTATCCAGGACAGGCATAATAACCCAGGGATGACTAACAAGTATCCAGGACATGCATAATAACTCAGGGATAACTAACAAGTATCCAGGACATGCATAATAACTCAGGGATAACTAACAGGTATCCAGAACAGGCATAATAACTCAGGGATAACTAACAAGTATCCAGGACATGCATAATAACCCAGGGCTAGCGTATAATCTTACTGCTATCTATAACCAACCATGCATAGCAATATGACAATATCTAAAAGATAAGTCAAAGGGTACCCGCCTCCAAGGATAGAAGTCCGTATCAAACCGGAAGAACCACCCGTCAATAATCCGATCAAACTCCTGTATCAAGGATGCATTTGATTAGCTATTACCAAGATAGTAGCTAGCTAACAAATCCCTAACTCATATTAGGGTTAACCTAATCACTTCCTTTCCATTTAATTACCCCTAATTAATGAAAGGGTTCTAATTACTCATCGTAATTAACATTAGGTTTATTTCCAATTCAACCTCATCAAGATTAGGTTCAATCCTAAACTAACCCAAGTCAAGGTTTGCAGACTGAGATGGATTCAAAGGATTTAATCTTCATTTATTGTTATCATCTAATGAGCCTAATTAAAAAAGTAGAGAAGAATAATCTGATTCTAATATCCAACCCCTGCTAATCTAATCAACACAGCTAGAGGAAATTAAGCTCCGAATCCAAAGTACAGTAATAAACCCAATAATCCATCCCTTACCTGGAGCCTGAGCAACCCTCCACGGCAAGAGCTCCTGTTCGCACAGGGCGTTGGCATAAATCATCCCGAAACACACATCCCAGCTTTAGCCGTTAATCCAAGATTAAGGAGTTGCTACAACAATTCAAATCACACCACAATTCACAGCTCTTACCTCAGATCTGAAGCTTGGAACAAGACCCACTCGGAACAAGCAGAGCCGGACCCTACAGAGCACCTCTCACAACATGAATTGGAAATCGATTTCCAATTCTTGCTCCGCTGCCTACACAGATAGCAAATCTCTGTCCAGAAGAGACACAAATCCAGCGAATAGGTGTTACGATCCAAAATCAGAGCATATCCCTAGAGCTAATGCAAGACTACGGCATCATGCACTTACTCAGACGAAGATTGGTCGCACTGTGACGGAGAAGAACAAGACAGAGAAGAGGAAGGGACGTTAGGCGGAATCTCAACAGAAAAGGGGTCGTCGGTGGCTCGAATTCAACCTCCCATGGCTACTGATCCTTGTGGCACAAGGGGAGTGATGGTGGCCGATTTCACTCCGACGAGGGTTGGCCAAGGTTTACCTCGGGGATGGGCGGCACGACGGCGAGCGAGGTGGAGGAGAAGAGACGAGAAGAGGGAGGCGATCGGGTTCTGGCTAGGGCAGCGAGAAGAAAATGGTGGCTGCTGCGATCGGGTGTGGCGGAAACGAATGGCCAACGCAGTGAGCCCTAATCGACTACTTATACCGGTCTTTTTGCAGTTTAGTCCAATAGGTTTCGGCTATTTGCAATTTCATCCTTATGTTTAAAATTTCCTTGCACATTAGCCCTTGTAACTATTAGTTCTAATCCATTTAACTCCTTAAATTTCGTCCAAGAGCCCAGAACATTCAAGGAACTTTCCGAAAAATTTTCCAGAGTGGAATAAACGTGTCGGATTTAACATCCTCCCCCACTAATAAAAATTTGGTCCCCAAATTTCATCATTCCTCACACGGCAACTGATAGATTCCATTTTATTGATCATTTGAGTTGCTTAAATCCCTGTTTGATCTATGTTTTTATTGCCAAAATTGTGAAATTGCCTAGGTTTTAGAATTTATTCATATTTTGGACTTAAATGCAAAATTACACATATTTGAGTATTTTGGCCACTAAATTCTTGATCTATTTTTTGTAGGCATCAAGGTTCAAGGATCTAGGGCATATTGGGTCAAACTCGAGTCGGAAGTGACCCGGATCAGATTATCAAGATTACGATTAAATCTGGGCCGTTCGATTCGAAAGCGGCTAGATCTGAGCCATCCAGGATGATCTGAAGCCATCCGAGCTAGGGCTAGGGTTGATCAAGCACCTTGATCAAGATCTGAAGGTTTCATCACAATCAGAGCTCAATCAACCGTTGGATCAAGCTTGGGGGGGCTCTAGATCATCCATTCAAAGATTAGCTTGATCTGGACCATCCGTTGCAAATCTGGAGGATCCGAGCTACCACGAGGCAGATCCTGACCCCAGATCATCATCATCAAAGTTTGGTTCAATTCAGAGCAAGATCAGCCGTTGGATTGAAGTGGATCAATCTGGACCATCCATTGGTTCCTATTTAATCAAAATTTCCGCAGCTTCTTCCTCCATCGCGTCTTCGCCGCAACAGTGGAGTTCTTCATTTTCTTCATCGTTTTCTTCATTTTCTTCATCCAATCGAAGGCGTGATCCCTCAGTCCATCATCAATGCAAGGGCTAGGTCAGTATGGAGAGTCTCAGTGAGGTTTCCGATTGAAGTTTTGCTCAATAGAGAAGCTGCGCGAGGTCTCGGCAGATTCACTATCCGATTTCTGCGAACTCAGCTGTGATCCATTTCCACTGCATCCGAGCTGACCAGAGGGGTTCCCTCGAAGGTTTCGGTCACTTCCTAATCCCAATCGCAACCCACCACAGCGAGTTTGATGAAGTTGGAAGCTGATTTCAGTTTGAGCAAGGATTTGATCAGTTTCGGTAGCAGAGACAATTTTCACTGATTTGTGGAGCTTGCGGGTCCGAAGTTCTCCCTTGATTGACGACCAAGGAGCTCTTGAGTTGAGGAATGGTTGAGGAGTAGCTTAGGGCCTTAATTTCCAAGTTTTGTAGCTTAAATTCCATTACTGCACTGTTCTGTTCCTGCAATTCCAGTTTTCAGCATGTCTTAGTTGTAATTCTGAATTGTTTAGCTTAATTAGGTTTTAATCCTTAGAACTAAGTAGTTTAAGAGCCTGTTCAGGTGTCAATTAGATTCAATTTCAGCAGTTGAAGTTTCATTTCTGCGTGCCAAGTTGTTTTCCTGCGTGCCAAGTTGTTTGCCGAGTATCAACATTTTCAGCCCTTTTAACTAGTTTTTGTTAAGTAATTGCTAGCTAAGTTCTTTGCACCTAGATTAGATTCTCTAATTTGTTTTGCACTAGCTAGTTCAGTCCTTAATCTATTGTGAAAACAGGAAAATCCGTAGCTAAACCTTAATTTCTGCAATCTGAATTTCAGCATTTGGTTTCTGATTTCTTTGCTTTTCTATTTCAGATCTTAGTTCCGATTCCCTTACAGAATCCTGCTTATTTCTGCAATAATAGCTTTGTTTCTCAATTGAATAAATCAGTTTTAAAAGTGAGTTGAAAGATCTCTCATTTCGGAATTCGGAGATAGTTTTTGGCACAAAAGTTTTCTCTTGTGTGCCAACTACCTTGGAGCCAATTGCATCCGAATTTAGCTTACTTTTGTGGCATATGGTTGTGCTGGAATTCGATAAGCTCGCACTTGCTCATATATGAATTTTGGTGGTAGTGATTGGCTTCCAAAAACACTTAGCTAGTTGAGTTGCATTTGTTTGTTTGAGTTATACATCTCGCACGTTTTCCATTGTATCAAGTTAGTTTGTTTTCGAAAATCCTATCACTATTTTTCTTTACTTCATTGCTTGGCATTTCTTTTGGTTTGTTGCAAACAGAAAACGATTTCCCATAAAAAAACTTGAAAGTGTTTGAGTAAGTTTCCATTAGTTGAGTTTTCCCTTTAGTCCCAATTTCTTTGTTTAGTTCCATTGCTCACTCTCTTTTATTTTCATTTCATTTTCATTTTCAATTAAAAACCAAAATCCCATTACTTATTTGAAACCCCAAAAATGACACATAACTACAAGTTTGAATCAAGCACGACAACTAGCCCCGAGAAAAATACGACCTGTGGCCCCTTTGCTACATTTTTATACATTTTGCTTGTAAAAGGGTTTCCAGTTATCCATTCACATTTAAATCTGATGGTCCCACAATTCGTGACAATTTAACATAGTAATTCGGGGCTGTCAAATTTTTGGCGCCGTTGCCGGGGAACTGTTAGTTGACTTGTTTGATTTTTGCTTGTGCACTTATTTCAAATCATTCTTGACTTACTTTTGTGCTTATTGCTATATCCTTGGATTTGATTTTATTTGATTTATCTTTTTATCTACTTTTACTGCGATTTGTTTTGTTTTTTATGACCAGGTCTTTAGGTGCTGAATTAGAAGATTTCGATCCTGAGATTGAGAGGACCTTCAGAGTCAGGAGGAGCCAGGCCATTCATTCTGAGACTACAGATATCCCTCCTATTCAGATTATCAGCACTCACTCAGGCATTGACATGGCAGACCACCAGAGAACCATGAAGGAGCTTGCAGCTCCTGACGCTGCATTTCAGTACTCTAGCATAGCTTATCCAGAGCTGGGGGAAAGTTTTGAGTTAAGATCGGGACTTATCAATTTGCTGCCAAAATTTCAGGGTTTATCTGGGGAGGATCCAAACAGACACTTGCACGAATTTCATGTGGTGTGCTCTACTATGAAGCCTCAGGGCATTTCTGAAGAAGACATCAAGCTGAGGGCTTTCCCCTTCACATTGACAGGAGCAGCCAAAGACTGGTTCTATTATCTGCCTACAGGACATGTGTCTAGTTGGATCTCTATGAAGAAGGCATTTTTGGAGAAGTATTTCCCAGCTTCCCGCACAGCTATAATCAGAAAAAGTATCTGTGGGATTCAGCAAGTGGTGGGCGAAACACTATATGATTACTGGGAAAGATTTAACAAGTTGTGTTCAAGTTGCCCCCAGCATCAAATCAGTGAGCAATTATTGATTCAATATTTTTATGAAGGACTGCTGCAGATGGATAGAGTCCTGATAGATGCTGCAGCTGGAGGGGCCCTAGTGAACAAGTCACCAATGCAAGCTAGGGAGTTAATTTCTAACATGGCAGAGAATTCCCAACAATTTGGAGGCAGAGCCTTAAGCACCAGAGGAGTGGGTGAAATTCAGGGAGTTCCTACTGATCAGAAGGAGGTTAAGAATGCATTGATGGAGCTTACCTCAGCTTTTAAGCAAATGGAATTAAAAATGGAAAGACTTAGTTCGACTCCTTCAGTACCTCCACCCTCTAGTCAAGTGATAAGTGTGTGTGGCATTTGCTCTAGTCTAGAGCACAGCTCAGATTCATGCCCCACCCTCCAACAGGATGAGACAGTAGCTGCCTTAGTGAGAGGACAATTCCAAGCCAGAAACAATCCGTATTCCTCTACCTATAACCCCGGTTGGAGGAATCATCCTAACTTGAGGTATGGGAATGCTTTCTGCCAACAAGAGCCTCAAAATCAATCTTCACAACAGCCTCAATCGAATTTCCAGCAGCCCCAACAAGTGCAAAACAATCAGCCAACTTTTCAGCAAACACACCAAAGTTTTCAGCCTTCGTTTCAGCCTAATTCCCAACAATTTCAGCAACAATTCCAGGCATTTGAACCACAATTCCAGCAACCTTATCAAGGGCAGCAGGGCTTTCAATCGTTCCCAGCTTTCCAAGCTCCAAATCAACAAAAATTTCAGCCATCACAGCCCATGAATCAGTTTTCACAGCCCTACAATCAAGGGTTTCAAGGGCAGAATTTTCAGCTTTCGCCACCTAATTTTCCACCTCAGAATCAGAATTTTCAAGGTCACAACGCCCAGCAATGTTTCCAAGCATATCAGCCATTTGATCAGCCCTCTTATCAGCCCCAAAATTCAAGTTTTCAACAAAATCAGCAAACAAAATTTCAGCCTTCTTCTTCATCCTTTCAAGGTAACTCAAGAAGCTATTCTAACCAAGGAGGTTATGGGAGCTCAAGTGGAGGAAATATGCCTCAACAGAGGGTTGATGATATGTTTCAACAGATAATGCAACAACAACAATCTTGGCAACAACAACAACAAGCTTGGCAACAAAACGTTGAGAGGCAAATAGGGCAATTGGCGAGTGGAATTAATCAAAATCAAGCTCAAGGATCAAGTCAACTCCCTTCCCAAACTGTTCCTAATCCCAAAGGGAATGTAAGTGCTATAACTTTGAGAAGTGGGAAGGTTACAACATCTCCTAAGAGTCGAAGAGCAGAATTTTCAGGAGACCGGACAGCTTCTCCAATTCCGGCCCAAAACAGCAATGAAATGAGTTCAAATTCAGCTGATTCCACCCCTAGCCCGTTCCCAACTCAGTCCTCAAGCAACCCTCCAAATTTGGTGGCAAACGGAGAAGAAATCAATGCCGAGACGCATGGGACAGCAGTTGCTTCGCAGGGAACAGCATAGCAGAATTTAGCATCTACATCTCCACCTCCGGCCAAAATTGATGATTTTAGGGTGCCTTTACCCTTTCCACAACAGAGAACACATGCCAAAAAGTAGGTGGAGGAGGAGAAGGCCAAGGAATTCAATGAGTTAGTGGAACTTTTTAGCAAGGTAGAGATCAATGTACCTTTGTTGACCATGATCAAGCAGATTCCCAAGTATGCTAAGTTTTTGAAAGATCTTTGTATTCACAAAAAGAAACTGAAAGAAAATGAGTTGGTCAGCTTTGGGAAGAACATCTCAGCACTTATCCACACTATTCCTCAGAAATGTGAAGACCCAGGGGTATTTACTGTTTCTTGTGAGATTGGGAGCACGATTTTTCAGGATGCTATGTTAGATTTAGGAGCTTCCATAAATGTGATACCCAGGTCAGTGTTTCAGATGCTTGGCATAGGCCCTTTACAGCCCACTGGAGTGGTGATACAGCTAGCAGACAGGAGTCAGACCCACCCAGCAGGTATGATTGAAGATGTCTTGGTGAAGGTAAAGGAGCTGATATTTCCTGCTGATTTCTATATTTTGGATATGGAGGGAGATTACTTGGCACACCGTTCTCCACTTATCTTAGGCAGACCTTTTCTGAAGACGGCCAGAACGAAGATTGATGTACATGTCGGGACACTTTCTATGGAAATTGGAGACACGGTGGTACAGTTCAGCCTTTTTGATGCTATGAAGCATCCGAGAGAGGATCACTCTATCATGAGCATGGATATTTTAGAGGAGCTGGCACAGACAGAGCTAGAGGCTGAGGGATTTCTAGATGATTTTTCTGGAGGAGCTATTGATTCAGAGGAGGCTGAGAGAGTATTGACTGCTGATACTGAGGATTTTACAGAAGACATTTCAGATGCACTTCCAGCTGGTGACATTTTTCTAGGTGTAGGGGATTGCACAGAGCCCCAAGGATCACCTATTTTTACTGATATTCAAAGTGTAGGGGATTGTACTAAGCCCCAGGGACCACTTATTTTTACTGAAGAGGACCAGAGTGAATTGAAGCCATTACCGGGTCACTTGAAGTATGCATACTTAGGAGAGGAGCAGACTTTCCCTGTTATTATTGCACAGCATTTGGAGTCAGAACAAGAAGAAAAATTACTGCAGGTCCTGAGGCACTACAAAAAGGTGATTGGGTGGACTTTATCAGATATACCAGGTATCAGCCCAGTTATCTGCATGCACAGGATATTTTTGGAAGATAATGTCAAACCAGTATGGCAACCACAAAGGAGACTCAACCCACTTATTTTGGATGTTGTAAAGAAAGAGGTGACTAGACTACTACAGGCAGGTATCATTTACCCTATTTCTGACAGTCAGTGGGTTAGCCCTATTCACGTGGTGCCTAAGAAATCTGGAGTGACCGTGGTGGCAGATGAAAGCAATGAGCTAGTGCCCACCAGAGTTAAGAATTCTTGGAGAGTCTGCATTGATTACAGGAAGCTCAACAAGGTAACAAGGAAAGATCACTTCCCTCTACCATTCATTGATCAGATGCTTGAGAGACTGGCAGGGAAGTCACACTACTGTTTCTTGGACGAATTTTCAGGCTACTTTCAGATTTGCATAGATCCAGAGGACCAGGAGAAGACCACCTTCACTTGTCCTTTTGGCACATTTGCCTATAGACGTATGCCCTTCGGACTCTGCAACGCACCCGGTACTTTTCAGAGATGCATGGTGAGTATATTTGGTGAGTTGCTAGAGGACTGTATGGAGGTATTTATGGATGATTTTTCAGTTTATGGGACGTCTTTTGATTCATGTTTGAATAACTTGTCTAGGGTTTTACATCGTTGCATTGAAACTAACCTTGTTTTGAATTTTGAGAAATGCCACTTTATGGTAGAGCATGGGATAGTACTTGGACACATAGTCTCTCAGAAAGGTATTGAGGTAGATCCCGCTAAAATCAGTGTTATTTCTTCTTTATCTTACCCCGTATGCGTACGGGATATTCGAGCTTTTCTTGGACATGCAGGATTTTACCGCAGATTTATTAGAGACTTTAGCTTGATTGCTCGACCCTTGACACGACTTCTGCAGAAAGATGTTGAGTTTCACTTTGATGAAAAATGCAAAGAAGCTTTTCATAGGCTCAGGGAGGCTCTTACCTCAGCTCCTATTATTACATCCCCTGACTGGACTTTACCTTTTGAATTAATGTGTGATGCTTCTAATTTTGCAGTGGGAGCTGTTTTAGCACAGAGGGTAGATGGAGCACCACATGTCATTTCCTATGCCTCCAAAACCCTAGATGCCGCCCAAGCCAATTACACCACGACTGAAAAGGAGCTTCTTTCCATTGTTTTTGCTTTAGATAGATTCAGATCATATTTATTGTGTTCTCATGTTGTTGTGTTTTCTGATCATGCAGCACTGAAGTACCTCCTGAAGAAGCCAGATGCGAAGCCTAGACTTATTAGATGGATGCTACTACTACAGGAGTTTGACTTGGAGATACGGGACAGGAGTGGCAAGGAAAATTTGGTAGCAGACCACTTGAGCAGATTGGAGGGAGATGGAGATCCCACGGCCATAGATGATGATTTCAGAGATGAGCAACTCTTACAGCTGCATGGTGAGTCACCTTGGTATGCAGACTTAGTGAATTTTCTTGTAGCTCATGTTTTTCCCACACACTTTTTGAAAGCTCAAAAGGATAAGTTTAAAAGTGATGCAAAATATTATGTGTGGGATGATCCTTACTTGTGGAAATTTTGTAGTGATCAAATCATTAGGAGATGTGTACCAAATCATGAGTTTCATTCTGTACTCACTTTTTGTCATTCTTCAGCATGTGGTGGGCATTTTGGACCACAGAGAACTGCTAGAAAAATTTTAGAATGTGGATTGTACTGGCCCACCCTGTTTAGAGATTCATATAGGTTTTGTAAATGTTGTGATAGATGTCAAAGAATAGGAAACATAAGTGCTAGAAATGCAATGCCTCAGCAAGCTATTTTATTTTGTGAGATATTTGATGTGTGGGGTATAGATTTTATGGGACCATTTCCTGCTTCTTTCGGATTCTTGTATATTCTTTTAGCTGTTGATTATGTTTCAAAATGGGTGGAGGCCATTCCCACCAGGACTGATGATTCATCTGTTGTTGTTAGTTTTGTCAGGTCAAACATTTTTTGCAGGTTTGGAATTCCAAGAGCTATCATAAGTGACCAAGGATCCCATTTTTGCAATAAGCACATGAAGACTCTTCTTTATAAGTACGGGGTTGTACATAAGGTTTCTACTGCTTATCACCCCCAAACAAATGGACAAGCCGAGGTGTCGAATAGAGAAGTCAAATCAATTTTGGAAAGGACCGTGGGACCTAATAGGAAGGATTGGAGCAAAAGGCTTGAAGATGCACTATGGGCATATCGCACTGCTTACAAGACACCCATTGGAATGTCACCTTACAGACTTGTGTATGGGAAATCTTGCCACCTCCCTGTGGAGATAGAGCACAAGGCATATTGGGCGGTGAAAGCTTGCAATTATGATGCTACCAAAGTGGGGGAAGAGAGAAAATTGCAACTCCAAGAACTTGAAGAAATTCGATTGGAAGCATTTGAAAATTCAAGGATTTACAAGGAAAAGACCAAGAACTTCCATGACAAAAGCATTGTGAAAAAGGATTTCAAATTGGTGACAAAGTTTTATTGTATAAATCAAGGCTCAAATTGATAAGAGGTAAGTTGAGATCAAGGTGGGAAGGTCCATTCATTATAACTAACATTTTTCCCTATGGAGTTTTTGAAATTAGGGACGAAGCTAATGGATTTGTGTGGAAAGTTAATGGCCACCGGCTCAAGAGGTATTTTGAAGAACTAAAGGAGCTAGAGGTGGAGGATGTGTACATTGAGGACGCTATCTACCCAACTTAAGGGGGGTTCACTTTCTCTACATTTACATTTCCTTGTACATAACATTTTCATGTTGCTAGGAATAAATGTTTTTCTTTTTGAAGTAAGTAGTTGATAATAAATTTTTAGGAAACATGACATGAATAAAATCATTGTAAATACCATGTCATTGTAAATATAGTTTTAGTACTTTTTATTGCATGGCTAGAAATAAATGTATCCTCTAGGTTAACTTTTTGTCATTTTAGAGTCTTTTGGAAAATAAATTAAATTTGGTTGTCAAAACTTAGGATTTTAGTTCATGGATGAAATCTTGGATGCTTGAGTACGATTTTGCTTTAGATTCTTAATGGAGGATTTGAGATGGATTATTTTTACCTAGTGAGATTAGCCTTATTTTGTGATACACATATGTTATTGTATTCTAGAACTTGCTTAGGTTCTTTCAAAATCATATTTCAATGGTTGGATCACATCTATAGTGACATATCATTTTATTCACCTTTCTACATCTATTTGTCTATTCTATTCTAGTTGTCTTTCCTTATTGCTAATCTTAACCCTAATTCTTCTATGGATTTGTTTGCTTGGGATGTTTTATTAATACTATTTTGCCCGAGACGGACAAAGATTTAAGTGTGGGGGAGTGATTAGTGATTTGGAAGCAATTTCTATCAAGGATGCATTTCAACTCGAAATTTTTTTTTCATGTGCCAAGTGAGGGATGTTTGGTACCAAGAATGAGCTAGAGAGATGGAAGCAATTGGAAGTTTAGTTTCCTTATCATATTTTGAAGACTTAAATGGCAAGCAACGAAAAATCCGTGCATAAAAAAAAAAGAAAAAAAATGGCAATGTATCAACTTACCTAGTGAAGCATTCAACTCTCCATTACCATGTGATGTATTCATTTGGAGAAATCAAAGTCTTTGCAATGAATCTGCCATGAAGCTGAGATTGAGAGCAAAATAGAAAAAGGAAAAAAATTCAGAAGTAGAGCTAAGACAAGTTGGCACGCATTGGAAGCAACCCATGCTAAGTTGTAAGCTCAATCGAATACATTATGTATGTGAAGCTGCAGAATGCTTAAGAATCTATTGGGAGCTGTTGTTGAATCTCAAATGCAGGGACAGAGCAAGAAAAAAATTCAGATTGGAAGGGCTAAGACTGTGGTTGAGATTTGGAACAGATTAGTATCAAGTGAAAACTGAAATTGAATGGAATTTGCAAAGGTTGCTGAGCAGAATTAAACAAAACCACTCGACAACCATCAGATGATTATGGAGAGCAATAAAACTGAAATAAGCTGAGAAGAAGCTGTTAGGTCAGAAAATCGAAAAGCTGTGAAATCTGAAGAAGGAAAACTCTAAACTGCATTTCATTTGTGTTGCCGAGTGCTGGAATCTAAAAGTAATCTGAATTCTGAATTGAAGCTGATATAGAGTGCAAAATCAGAGGAAGGAAAGAAAAATCTGGGCAGTTGTACAATCTGAAGTAAATCTGAATTGAAGCTGAGATGTTCCACTTTAAACTGCTAAATGATACAAACTCTGGCAAGTTTTTGAGCATGATTTGTTCTTAATTGTTTTGAAATGCAGCTGCATAATCTGAATCGAGTTGCAGCTGAACAATATTCATTCGTTTCTGAATGCAGCTGCATAGATCAGTAATTAAATTGAAGCTGAACTCCAGTTGAAGACAATCTGAATTGAAACAGATGAGAAGAAGCTGACTAAAACAGTGAGGAGCAAGCTGAACAAAGCTGAAACTGGACTGCAATAGAAGCTGAAAAAAAAAGGGCAGCTGTTCTGCTACCAAAATCAGTAAACCTTGTATCAAGATGGACTGCAGCTGCATAATGCAGCTAATATGAAGATTGAACAAAGCTGAACAAGCTGGAAAGTTGCTGAATATAGATTTAAGGAAGAATTCTGAGTTTGCAGCTGAACTGAGAAAGATTGAGTGAAAGCTGAGAAGGATTGGAGCTGTCCCTTGCTGTAGAAATCAGAACACAAATTGCTAACAGCTGAATGCAGCTGTTGTTTGCTGGATAAATCAGAAATTGTGTTTGTAAAGCTGAATTGCAAGGATATAAACTGAAATGAGTAAGCTGCAAGGTATGTGATGCAAAAATCTGTGCCAAAAGCCAAAAAGAAGCCTGCGGCCACCCTGATAGCAGCTGGTTGCAGCTGCTATTTACTATAGAAATCAGAAACAGCTTGGCACCCAATGCTGAAACGCAGTTGTACAAATTCAAGTGCTTCTGCAATTGCATCTAAATTGATCAGCCAGCCATCAGAAATCTGAAAAGCAGCAGATCAGTACCAACCTAAAGATGATTGTGTGGTGGATGGAATTCAAACATCCTGATGCAGAAATTTTCGAGTAAAACCATAGAGTTCTCCACTACAATTTGGTGAAAGGATTAAATGTGTAACTGCTGTGAAGAAACTGATCAGGCAGTGCCGAAATTTGAAATCAATTGACTGCTGTGAAAGGGAAGAAAAAAATCAGTGTGATATTATGAAGGCAGATTCAAAAACAGGAAGTGGCAAATCCTTGGAAGCTCACGGCACTATAAGGGATTGGAGATGATTCTGAGATAGAACTGAGCAAATCATGACTGAATGAAGAAAGCAATTAGCAGCTAAGACCAATTGCAGAAAAGAAAAGAAAAGAAAAAAAAGAAAACAGTTTGGAAAGGAAAAGAAGGAAGAAGCAAAATGACACCATTGGAGTTTTGGAGCTTTGGCATTGTAATTTTCCTCATCCGGGTCCAAGCTTTATTTCAGTTCAGGACTGACCTGGCTAGAAGATAAAAGAAGAGAAAAATCAGATCAGAAAAGGAAGAGCAAGCAAAGTTGGCACGCAATTGAAGGAAGATTGACACATTGAACCAAGGAAGGATTTTTCATCCAAATCAAAGGGATCTATTCAAATTGGACTCCATCAAACTTTTGAGATCATTAGGGGACTGATAAGAGGGGCAAAGTACATTGGAAACATCCTTGAGCACTCAAGTCTCCCACTTTATCAATTTTTCCATTTCCTTGATTTTTATTCCATTTCTTATCATTTCTATGTCTTTGATTTGTTTTTTATAGATGTGAATCCTAATCATGTTTAATGGTGGAGATTAGATAATAAGCAAGCCTATGGTAGTGCAAGAAGCATGTGTGTTTGAGTGAGCTCCACTTCCATCATCAAGTTAGAACTTAAGGAGAGAGCCACCAAAATTTTCCTTAAAAGGCTATGAGTTGAATTCATCTCAATAATTCATGATGGATGAAAAGGCTAAGTTGTTGATTTAAGGACAAGATAGTAATCCATAGAGCTTAGATTTATGAGAATTGACAATCCTAGGTAATTTATTTTCAATTGATTCTAATTATGCTTAAGTAAATCTAGGGGATACATATTTACTGTTTTCGCGAGACGCTCAAGGTTAAGTGTGGGGGAGTTGATAGATTCCATTTTATTGATCATTTGAGTTGCTTAAATCCCTGTTTGATCTATGTTTTTATTGCCAAAATTGTGAAATTGCCTAGGTTTTAGAATTTATTCATATTTTGGACTTAAATGCAAAATTACACATATTTGAGTATTTTGGCCACTAAATTCTTGATCTATTTTTTGTAGGCATCAAGGTTCAAGGATCTAGGGCATATTGGGTCAAACTCGAGTCGGAGGTGACCCGGATCAGATTATCAAGATTACGATTAAATCTGGGCCGTTCGATTTGAAAGCGGCTAGATCTGAGCCATCCAGGATGATCTGAAGCCATCCGAGTTAGGGCTAGGGTTGATCAAGCGCATTGATCAAGATCTGAAGGTTTCATCACAATCAGAGCTCAATCAACCGTTGGATCAAGCTTGGGGGGGGCTCTAGATCATCCATTCAAAGATTAGCTTGATCTGGACCATCCGTTGCAAATCTGGAGGATCCGAGCTACCACGAGGCAGATCCTGACCCCAGATCATCATCATCAAAGTTTGGTTCAATTCAGAGCAAGATCAGCCGTTGGATTGAAGTGGATCAATCTGGACCGTCCATTGGTTCCTATTTAATCAAAATTTCTGCAGCTTCTTCCTCCATCGCGTCTTCGCCGCAACAGTGGAGTTCTTCATTTTCTTCATCGTTTTCTTCATTTTTTTCATCCAATCGAAGGTGTGATCCCTCAGTCCATCATCAATGCAAGGGCTAGGTCAGTATGGAGAGTCTCAGTGAGGTTTCCGATTGAAGTTTTACTCAATAGAGAAGCTGCGCGAGGTCTCGGCAGATTCACTATCCGATTTTTGTGAATTCAGCTGTGATCCATTTCCACTGCATCCGAGCTGACCAGAGGGGTTCCCTGGAAGGTTTCGGTCACTTCCTAATCCCAATCGCAACCCACCACAGCGAGTTTGATGAAGTTGGAAGCTGATTTCAGTTTGAGCAAGGATTTGATCAGTTTCGGTAGCAGAGACAATTTTCACTGATTTGTGGAGCTTGCGGGTCTGAAGTTCTCCCTTGATTGACGACCAAGGAGCTCTTGAGTTGAGGAATGGTTGAGGAGTTGCTTAGGGCCTTAATTTCCAAGTTTTGTAGCTTAAATTCCATTACTGCACTGTTCTGTTCCTGCAATTCCAGTTTTCAGCATGTCTTAGTTGTAATTCTGAATTGTTTAGCTTAATTAGGTTTTAATCCTTAGAACTAAGTAGTTTAAGAGCCTGTTCAGGTGTCAATTAGATTCAATTTCAGCAGTTGAAGTTTCATTTCTGCGTGCCAAGTTGTTTTCCTGCGTGCCAAGTTGTTTGCCGAGTATCAACATTTTCAGCCCTTTTAACTAGTTTTTGTTAAGTAATTGCTAGCTAAGTTCTTTGCACCTAGATTAGATTCTCTAATTTGTTTTGCACTAGCTAGTTCAGTCCTTAATCTATTGTGAAAACAGGAAAATCCGTAGCTAAACCTTAATTTCTGCAATCTGAATTTCAGCATTTGGTTTCTGATTTCTTTGCTTTTCTATTTCTGATCTCAGTTCCGATTCCCTTACAGAATCCTGCTTATTTCTGCAATAATATCTTTGTTTCTCAATTGAATAAATCAGTTTTAAAAGTGAGTTGAAAGATCTCTCATTTCGGAATTCGGAGATAGTTTTTGGCACAAAAGTTTTCTCTTGTATGCCAACTACCTTGGAGCCAATTGCATCCGAATTTAGCTTACTTTTGTGGCATATGGTTGTGCTGGAATTCGATAAGCTCGCACTTGCTCATATCTGAATTTTGGTGGTAGTGATTGGCTTCCAAAAACACTTAGCTAGTTGAGTTGCATTTGTTTGTTTGAGTTATACATCTCGCACGTTTTCCATTGTATCAAGTTAGTTTGTTTTCGAAAATCCTATCACTGTTTTTCTTTACTTCATTGCTTGGCATTTCTTTTGGTTTGTTGCAAACAGAAAACGATTTCCCATAAACAAACTTGAAAGTGTTTGAGTAAGTTTCCATTAGTTGAGTTTTCCCTTTAGTGCCAATTTCTTTGTTTAGTTCCATTGCTCACTCTCTTTTATTTTCATTTCATTTTCATTTTCAATTAAAAACCAAAATCCCATTACTTATTTGAAACCCCAAAAATGACACATAACTACAAGTTTGAATCAAGCACGACAACTAGCCCCGAGAAAAATACGACCTGTAGCCCCTTTGCTACATTTTTATACATTTTGCTTGTAAAAGGGTTTCCAGTTATCCATTCACATTTAAATCTGATGGTCCCACAATTCGTGACAATTTAACATAGTAATTCGGGCTGTCAAATTTTTTTCGTATGCAGTACTGCATGGGTACAGTAGGCCAGCCAAAACCCTATTCAATCATCTCAACAACTAAATAAACCTGTATGCTACCAGGTGAACATGTAGGGGTATCAAACTCGAATCTTCCATTCATGCTCCCAACCCTAACATCTCGAAACTAGTGAACCTAGTAAATCTAGTGGTCTTGCATAACCACTGATTAATGATCAACTTTCCTCTAACTAGTAGTAACAACCCTAGACCACATGATCTAATCGTAGGCATCCTCTAGACCCCGTCCAAATGTATCTGTGATAGACACAAAACAAAACACTAACCAAGGCACTCAATTCTAAGATCATTGGTGCCAAATCTATACTTCGATCCACGAATGTAATACGTTAAAACCATGAGTATCGCCAAGTATCTCCAAGTCAATAACATCCTCCAAAACATCACAAGTCAGATATATTTATATATATCCTCCAATAAACCGTCAAAAGATAACATATAATTTAAAGATTGTTCCAATATGTCGTACCATATGCTGCTATCAATAACAGACTTCCTAAACAATCAACCACCCAAAGGATCATTTATCCACCCAATGATCCATCAAAAAGCTACAAATCTGGTAGGTTTCATTTACACTAATAGAATCTTCAAATACAGCATATCATAGAGATTCGTCAATCTCAATCACCCTCTCAACTTCAACGAGAAAGTCCACGGTGATAGCAACCTTATCATCTCGTGAACTAATAGGTCCACGATGGAGGTATAATAACCGAAAACTAATGGGCATCTTTAACCTCCTGGTTAATGTCCAATATCTCACCGGAAGATAAGGATACAACTAACTTCACATCCTCCGCACCCTAGCGAGTCGTACCGACCATCGCCTCGTTATCCAATACAGTCCAATTCCTCCACTCCATGATCAAAACCTTCTAAAGTCCTACTCCATAACAAGGAGATAGAGACGTGCAATCTCTCATGAGTATCTCAATATTCTCATGAAGCAATTCCTTTATTTCCCAACGGGTCGTCCCCGATATCATCTAACCAAAGGTGGTCTAGTTTTATAAATGATTTGCCTCCACGCAAATCATAAGTCTGTAGGTACCTTTTTAGTTATTCAACCAAGTACAAGCGGTAACCCGTAAGTGTCAAGCAACTAGCCTCACACTTTTCTATATTAGCTCAAATCACCTATCAACATGTACCTTCTAGGTCAACTACCAAGTACAAGTGATCCATGGTCAAAGTCCCCAAGGAACAGATTGTATCAATCCTCTACTAATCATAATAATATGTAGCTACTGCTACCCTATTGCATCAATGCAGATCATGTACTCAAAACATGACATCTAACTTATCTGTCCAAATATACGCAACATAAGAAAAACTTGTAGCTCCATGAGCTACTATGAATTGATCCAATAACATGAGAGAATTTCTAACTATACATAAATATACATGAATAATATCCTGATCCAATGACATGAAAAAAAAAATTCTAACCATACCTAAATATACAGGAATGGTAGCATGGTCCGATAACACGAGATAATTTCTAAATCATACCTAGATATACAGGTATAGTAACATGATCCAATAACATGTGAGAATTTCTAAATCATACCTAAATATACAGATATAATAACATGATCCAATAACATGTGAGAATCACTAACCATACCTAAATATATAAGAATGGAAACATAATCCAATAACAACAGAGAATTCCTAACTATACCCTGATATACAGGAATAGTAACATGTTCTAATACCATGAGAGGATTTCTAACCATACCAAATTCTACAGGAATGGTAACTTTATCCAATAATTATGAGAGAAAAATCCAAATCATACCTAAATATACAGGTATAGTATCATGATCCAGTTACAAGAGAAAAACTCTAACCATACCGAAATATGCTAGAATAGTAACAGAATCCAATGACATGAGATAATTTCTAACCATACCTAAATACAGGGATAATAACATAATCCAATAACATGGGAGAACTCCTAATCCTACCTAACCAGGATAAGGGATACAAGAGATTAGAAGAAATACCTGTCGCCTGAAGAAGTCTCATCGCGCCAAGTCCCAGACAACCACATCGAGAAAACTACTCCTAACAAATCTGACAAGACTCGTAAAACAAGTAGGCATCACAAACCTACACTCTTATACCAAAATAAATTGGTATCGGACAGACACTCATAATCAACAAGTCCTCAAGGTATCCGACAACCTGAGCTCTGATACCAAAATAAATTGGTATCAGATAAACACCAAAAAATCCGCAAATACCCGAGGTATCTCGCAACCTGAGCTCTGATACCAAAATAAATTGTCACGCCCCGAGACCCAGGAGCCGCTGATCCAATAGAAAATCGGACAGCACCTCCCCTGTCCGGCGGACAATTTACATATACACATAACCTATATAACATCACCACGCAGTTTAATTGGGCCTCAGGCCTCCAAAATAGATAAACACAACACAAAAACACAAGACAACTAAGTAACTCATACCTGATGCGGACCGGTCCGACTTATGACGAAATAACACATATAACAACCCCTTAGGGCTCACGACACATACGACATATACATATCGCCTAAAGAATTATAAACAACACACTATAAAGTACAAAACGAAACCATGTCGTCGCGATGGGTAGGGACTGGCTGCTGGGCTCTTCTGGCGACTCCGAGTATCTCAACCTGAAATAAAAACATATGGCAACGGTGTGAGTCCATAAACTCAGCGAATACCCAGTAGATATGCATAGTATGTTATAATAACAATAGAAGTCTACGCTGATACAACCTCATATGAACAATAGGAAAGGGTATACTGAAGATACTGAATAAAGATACATACCAGAATCCATCTAACCTGAAAAGAGGATAATAAGTACCCAGGGAATATCAATAGACATATAATCTCAGATAACAAGTCTCCAGAATATGCATGTCAAACAAGTGCAGCAATCAAGTGCAGCAAACAATGCACGATGCAAAATATGCACATGGTGCAATGCCATGGTCACCCCCTAACTCCAGTCAAGCCACCGAGACAGGCGATACTGTGTCGGCCGAGTGGGTAGAGCTGTGACACTGTCCGTACTCTGCCATCACTGTTCCTGAGTGACCGAGAGGACAGGATGCTGGTGGAGCTATCGCTCCGCCCCATGTATATATGGGGGATTTATCTCTCTCATCTTCTCTGGTCTATGGGTAGAGAAGGGATCCCTGCTTGCTACCACGCTCCGAAACAACTACCCCTGAGCGGACGAGCGGAGCAATATAGAGCAAATGCACACACCCAGCGGTATCCACTAACCCATGAGTGGCCGTGTGTGCATATCATGTGCCGGAAGACGATTAGGCTCAACCACAAGGGAGTCGCTGATCGCCGGCATGCAACAATGCAAGGATGGTGTATCATAGATACACATACCTCCCTCCCCAAGTCCTCAGTATACTAAGTCTCAGTCTAAAATCCTATAACAGGAAATACAGGTAACCTACAAGGTATACTGGCCGAAATCCACAGATCTCTCAATGTCAAACACAAGAGATACCTCAAGATATCTAAGCATACATATAGATATGACAATACCTGATACTGTATGAAACTAACCGCATAATATCTCAGGGTTAAACAACAAGTATCCAGAACAAGCATAATAACTCAGGGATAACTAACAAGTATCCAGGACATGCATAATAACTCAGGGATAACTAACAAGTATCCAGGACAGGCATAATAACCCAGGGATGACTAACAAGTATCCAGGACATGCATAATAACTCAGGGATAACTAACAAGTATCCAGGACAGGCATAATAACTCAGGGATAACTAACAGGTATCCAGAACAGGCATAATAACTCAGGGATAACTAACAAGTATCCAGGACATGCATAATAACCCAGGGCTAGCGTATAATCTTACTGCTATCTATAACCAACCATGCATAGCAATATGACAATATCTAAAAGATAAGTCAAAGGGTACCCGCCTCCAAGGATAGAAGTCCGTATCAAACCGGAAGAACCACCCGTCAATAATCCGATCAAACTCCTGTATCAAGGATGCATTTGATTAGCTATTACCAAGATAGTAGCTAGCTAACAAATCCCTAACTCATATTAGGGTTAACCTAATCACTTCCTTTCCATTTAATTACCCCTAATTAATGAAAGGGTTCTAATTACTCATCGTAATTAACATTAGGTTTCTTTCCAATTCAACCTCATCAAGATTAGGTTCAATCCTAAACTAACCTAAGTCAAGGTTTGCAGACTGAGATGGATTCAAAGGATTTAATCTTCATTTATTGTTATCATCTAATGAGCCTAATTAAAGAAGTAGAGAAGAATAATCTGATTCTAATATCCAACCCCTGCTAATCTAATCAACACAGCTAGAGGAAATTAAGCTCCGAATCCAAAGTACAGTAATAAACCCAATAATCCATCCCTTACCTGGAGCCTGAGCAACCCTCCACGGCAAGAGCTCCTGTTCGCACAGGGCGTTGGCATAAATCATCTCGAAACACACATCCCAGCTTTAGCCGTTAATCCAAGATTAAGGAGTTGCTACAACAATTCAAATCACACCACAATTCACAGCTCTTACCTCAGATCTGAAGCTTGGAACAAGACCCACTCGGAACAAGCAGAGCCGGACCCTATAGAGCACCTCTCACAACATGAATTGGAAATCGATTTCCAATTCTTGCTCCGCTGCCTACACAGATAGCAAATCTCTGTCCAGAAGAGACACAAATCCAGCGAATAGGTGTTACGATCCAAAATCAGAGCATATCCCTAGAGCTAATGCAAGACTACGGCATCGTGCACTTACTCAGACGAAGATTGGTCGCACTGTGACGGAGAAGAACAAGACAGAGAAGAGGAAGGGACGTTAGGCGGAATCTTAACAGAAAAGGGGTCGTCGGTGGCTCGAATTCAACCTCCCATGGCTACTGATCCTTGTGGCACAAGGGGAGTGATGGTGGCCGATTTCACTCCGACGAGGGTTGGCCAAGGTTTACCTCGGGGATGGGCGGCACGGCGGCGAGCGAGGTGGAGGAGAAGAGACGAGAAGAGGGAGGCGATCGGGTTCTGGCTAGGGCAGCGAGAAGAAAAGGGTGGCTGCTGCGATCGGGTGTGGCGGAAACGAATGGCCAACGCAGTGAGCCCTAATCGGCTACTTATACCGGTCTTTTTGCAGTTTAGTCCAATAGGTTTCGGCTATTTGCAATTTCATCCTTATGTTTAAAATTTCCTTGCACATTAGCCCTTGTAACTATTAGTTCTAATCCATTTAACTCCTTAAATTTCGTCCAAGAGCCCAGAACATTCAAGGAACTTTCCGAAAAATTTTCCAGAGTGGAATAAACGTGTCGGATTTAACAAATATGGTCCTACAAATACACAATATTTTTCCAAAGTGCACAATACCTTTCGAAATAAAATTATTTTTGGGTGCAAGATTAAGTAATTAGTTCTATACTATGCTTTCAAAAATTTATACTAAGTATTTTCAAAAGAACAAAATGTTTTCAGTGTTGGTGCAAGTGTTTTTGGTGATTTTTTTTATGTATGACAAAGTGGGAGAGTAAGCTTAAGTTAGAGGAATTTTTTTTCAAAGGATCAAATGAAATCAAAAGTTTTTTCAATAAGGGGAGAGTGAGCTTAAGACTGGAAATTTATTTTTTCTTTCCTCCCAAAGGATAGAGAGCTTTCCCAAAAAATCAAAATTTATTTTCAAAACCTAGATTTTTGTTAAAGGATTATAATTTAGCCCTTTTAACAAATCTAACTTAAGATATTGTCAAACATCAAAAAGGGGGAGATTGTTGGTGCAAGATGCATTAATGATGTCGTCCTCTAAGTGTTTCAATGTTTGACAATATGCTTAAATCAGTGATACATTGAACAAGGGAAGGGTAAGCCAAGAGAGGAGTACCAAAGTGAAAGAAAGTCCTAGTCATCCTAGGCAATAAGTCATGGTTCGAAGAATTGAGCACTAAGTCGTGATCATGGATTGGGCACTAAGACCTGGTGAGTGAAGCTGGGCACGAAGACCTAGTTCGAGGAATTGGGCACTAAGTCCTGGCCGAGGGTTGGGCACCGAAGACCTGGTTTGAGGAATTGGGCAAAAGTCCTAATGAGTGAAGTTAGGCACTAAGTCCTGGACCTAGGGTTTGGGCACGAAGTCTTGGTCCAAGGGATTAAGCAACTTAGCTGAGCGATGACTAAGGACATAAGTAGAGACGGGTCGAGGGTCGGACGTCTTGAGATCCGAGAGTATCGAAGGCTAAGCTAAAGTCCACCAGAATGGACTGGGTGGCAACCGTCTCCTGAGAGGAGTAGGTGAAAGGCGCGTTCTCGGGGGTGGGAACTTGCGTCGGTTCGACCTAGGGTTTCACGGAAATCTGAAGTCAGAACCAAGTCCTTAAGTTTAAGATTATCTACATGTTTGCCTTGTATTTATGTATCTTGCAGGTACCTAAAAGTGAAGACAAAGCAGGAAAACAACCAAACAAATAAGGCTGGAAAAGGGGTGCTAGGCGCCCCCATTGAAGGAGGCGCCTAGATGGATCTAGGCGCCTCAAAGGACCAGGGTGCCTGGGTCAAGATGTTTATCTGCTGTGGCGAGTTCGGTGCGGAGATAAGCTTTGACCAAGCTCTTTGAGGCACCCCCCTTCAACACAGGCGCCCCAATGAAGGCTATAAAAGGGGCTTCGACCCCTCAACTCGACATACAACTTTCTAGAACCATTCTAACCTTCCCAAGTGACAACAAAGCGCTAACGATGACCTCTGTGACCAGGAGGCTCCAGGAGAAGTGCGCGACACTTCGGAGGTCCAGATCGGTCGAGTTTCAATTTGTTTGTTCGGTTTGAGTTTACATTCTGCATTTTCATTTTATTTATCTTTTGTTTGTAACTCTTGCACTGTAAGACGGGTTTCTCCACCTCTGAAAAGTCCGAAAAGGAGACCATTAGTGGACGGGTTCCCGTGCTTAGGCCTTCGATGTACTGACCCTAAGGGTTTCGGAACCAAGTAAAATCCCGTGTGCATTTTGTATCGTTCTTTATTTTTCTGCTTTATTTTCCGCTGTGCTACTAACACTCTGTTTAGAACAAATTATGAAAGAAAGATGAGTTTCCGCGAGAAAAATTTTATGGTCAATATTCACCCCCTTCTATCGACGGCACCGGTCCTACATAATTTAGCTCAGGCAAATTTGTTTACTAATAAAAATTTTCTTTAGAAACGTTTTTCAAAATATACTTAGAAATTTTGAAGCCTTTTCGAAGTGTTTTAAGAGCACTTAGAACAACTTTAAAAGTTTGAAGCACTTAAAAAATACATAGAAAAATTTAAAAACCTTTTTGAGTACTTAGAAAAACTTTTTAGAAAAAAATTTGAAGTACTTAAAACAATTTAAATACTTAAAGAGCATTGAAGTATTTTAAAAACTGAGAAGTACTTAAAAACTGAGCACTTAGAATTTTCTACTTTACTTTTTGAAAAATAGATGGAAAATTTTGAAAATTTGAAAAAAAATTCCCTCTTTCTTTTGTTTCTCTCCCCCTTTGCCATATATCAAAAAAAATTCATACCAATTACAGCAAGTAAATTAGAGCTAGTAAAAAATTGAAATTCTATATTGAACCAACTCTAATAATTAAAAAACTAGAACAAACCAAATTAAACCGTTCTTGTTCGGGTCCTGTCTAATCCAGTTAGCTACTTACTAACTGTTATAAATATTAATGAAGTTTCATTCCACTAAAGGATTTCCATTGAATTACCTCACCAACCCCATATTTTCATATGGGCTCCACCTATTATGAATACATCCATCTCCCCGTGTTTAAGATATCAAGTGTCAGTTGAATAATTTAAATTACTGATAATTTTAATTAATCAACATCTAACTCCTTCACTAGTACCGCTCGCATCCTTATCATCATGTTGGACCAAGTCCACCTGCAGGATTTAACATGATAAACCTTATGAGCTTATCAAGGGGGCATCATCATCCTGACTCACCAAGATACGGATTCCATCTATAATCAATGACACACCATG
>JAGFNQ010005760.1:0-11167 GCA_024364735.1 Boesenbergia rotunda | reverse complement strand
CCGACTACGCTGGATGTAAGTTGGACCGGAAGAGCACAAGTAGGGGTTGTCAATTCTTAGGTTCGTCCTTAGTGAGTTGGTCAAGTCGGAAGCAACATTGTGTTGCTCTCTCCACGACCGAGGCAGAGTATATTGCTATGGGAGAGAGCGTATTGCAATTGTTGTGGATAATACATACTTTAGAGGACTATGGATTGAGTTACAAGGGTGTGCAAGTGTTATGTGATAACATTAGCACAATTAACTTAACCAAGAATCCAGTCCATCATTCTAGGACTAAACATATTGAAGTGCGTCACCACTTCATTAGAGATCATGTGGCTAGGGGAGAAATTGTACTCTCACATGTAGAGTCCAAATCAAACCTAGCTGACATTTTCACTAAACCACTCCCCGAAAATGAATTTAGTTTCCTAAGACGGGAGTTGGGTATGTGTCGCGCTTCATAGTTTTCCTAAATGCATACAAAATCCTTCATGATTATTTCGAATTGTTGGGAAACAATTGGGTAACTTTGGGGACATCTCACACAAACTATAAGGTTTACCAAAACATTTTTGTTTGCTAGAAATGGGGTGAGATGTTAGGATCAACTCGATTTCTCAAAATGTCAATGCATCCCTTGAGAAATTAAGTTGACGAGATAATAATCACTTTGGTGACTAAGTATGGGGAAAACCAATGCATAACATATGTGTATTTGGCTCCATGATCATACTTGGACATTCCAATCAAGGAAACTTGATTGGAACCTTGGATTTGGCACAAATTGTTTGAATGATTGTTGTTTGAGTTTGACTCCACTTTGGTGGAGAAAAGTGACTTGTTCAAACCCTAAGGATCTTTGATCCTTGATTGGGGATCAATTATAGACAAGGGACGGCTTCCAAGATCGATATCCTTCACCAAATCCCTTTAGAAGTCATGTAACAATCTGAAACTGAAAGATTCAGATCGTATCTGAATGTTTCAGGAACCCTGATCGGTCACTGGACAGATCAGGAGTAGGGCTAATCGATCCCCGGACCGATCTGGCTCCATCCTATAACGATCAGTCCACAGACCGATCAGAGGGGCATCAGTGACTTTACAATATTCTGATCAACCTTACTGAGCCAGCCTGGATCGGTCCCCGGACCGATCTGGCACCCTCTGGTGATCGGTCCACAGACCGATCAGGGGGCTCTCAGGTTTCTCTCCGAACCCTACTGTTCGTGTCCTGATCGATCAGCCGATCGATCAGTAGCGCGCCTGATCGGTCACCCGACCGATCAGGCCCATGTTAGTCCGATCAGGCTAAAGCCTGATCGGTCTGGGCGCTATCAGATCGAACGGTGATCCGTTCAAATGCATTAAATTGTGGTTGGTGAACCGATCCACCAACCGATTAATTCCATCGAAACCTCTCATTGCGCCGAAACCTCCCACTTGCGCGACCTTCACTTCGTGCGAGAGCGTCCCAGTGCCTTCGTCTTCCTCTCGTGAGTGTGCGCGTGCGGTTCTAAGAGGGTTCTTCCGAGCTCTGTCTTCTTCCTGCATCGTGCGATGTTCTCTCTTGCTGAGGGGTTTGCGATCTCTCTTGCGCCGAGAGTCCCTCTTTGCGAAAGCCGATTCTTCCAACCTTCAAGAACTTCACCAATGTCACCTAAGTAAGTTTTTTTTCTCAGTTTTCCCTTCAAATCAGTTCATAGATTATGCTTTAACGCTAACCAGGTTTTGGGTTGTGTCGTGATCTTCTTGGCCGTGACCTTTCTTTCCATGGTTCAGCATATGATTATGTTCAAATATATCTTTCACCTCATCATTGTCCTTCTTTTGATCTAATGTCTACCTTATGATTACTCATTGTATGATCAACTCTTGAATTTTTGATTCAACCTATGTTCGTGTCAACATTGACCAATTGATTCAAACATGTGTATGATCAATTCAATCAATTCAATTCTTTAGAAAATCTTCCAAGGGCAAGGAAGCTGCTGATGGTAGTTCGAGGGGGAGAACCCCTTCTTCATCTGCACCTTCCAGAAGGCCACAGCATTCTTCAAGCTCCCGGTTTCCAAATGCGGCCTGTGAACAAGCATTTCAATCGAGGACTTTCAAATTACTATCCTGCCGAACCATTGATATCCCTTTTCTGACTAAACACTGTCCGTCGGTCATGGAGATAGTCATGTTTTACAACCTGGGCTTCCTTCTTTCCATGGAACGGACCATCAATTACGACCTAGTCTCAGAATTCTATAGCAACCTTCAGCAGGGACCTCAAGGAGGCTTCGAGCTCACCACTCGAGTTGCCAAGAGGAACCTTGATTTTTCTTACGAGATTTTGGCAGAGTATTTGGGTGGTCGACGATCACCGAATCTGTATTCGATCTACCCTGAGCTTCCTGATCCTTTACTGGCCCCTTTAGCGGACACTACTCCTGATGATATCAATCAGCACTTCTTTGGTCATCCCCACCCGGTCGGTCTTGATGAATTGGGTCCTGATTTTCCTACCTTTGCAGCTCTACGTCTGTCTCCTGTTGATTACATCTTATTCAAGATTATCACAAATTGCATCTTGTCCATCATCTCAAAGCCTTTGACCGAGATCCGTCCCTACTATTGCCTTATGCTCTATGGCATGCACCGCCGGATGGACTTCGATATCATGGAGAGCATCTTCCAGTCTATCCTATCCTATCAAGAGCCGAGCCGTCGCACGGTCTACATGCCATTTGGTCATGTCATCACTGATTGGCTTATGTCAGTTGGTGTTGATGTCACCAAAGGCAGGACCGTGCCCATGGTCAAACAGGATTGTCGGCTCGGTCGACGGGCTTTTGTGAAATCTGGCATTGTTATTCGACAGCGCGATGGGGCCTTGGTTTGGAAGGATGGGAGAGGACTCGGTGACCTACTGATAAATACCATTTTGTTGATTATTTTAGTTGCGAAAATCCAAGTTTGACCCATGTTTTACTTGCTTAATTGTGATTTTACCCTAGGTTTTAGAACTTACCTTTATTTTGGACTTAATTGTAAATTTACACATATTTGGATTATTTGGCCACTAATTTTTTTGATCTATTTTTGTAGGCATGAAAGGATCCTGGACCTAGGGCATACTGGATCAAACTTGAGTCGGATGTGACCCGGATCCAGTTATCAAGCTTAGGATTAATCCGGGCCGTCCGATTCAAAAGCGGCTAGATCTGAGCCATCTGGGACCATCTGAAGCAATCCGAGCTAGGGTTAGGGTTGATCAAGCACTCTGATCAAGATCAGAAGGTTCCATCCCAATCAGAGCTCAATAAACCGTTAGATCAAGCTTGGAGGGCTCTAGATCGTCCATTCAAAGATTAGGTTGATCTGGACCATCCGTTGCACATCTGGAGGATCCGAGCTACCACGAGGTAGATCCTGACCCCAGATCATCATCATCAAAGTTTGGTTCAAATCAGAGCAAAATCAGCCGTTGGATTCATCCAAATCAATCTGGACCGTCCATTGATAAGTATTTAATCAAATTTGCCCAGCTCTTCAGCGTTGTCGCGTCTTCGCCGCAACAGTATCTTCTTCATCGTTCTTCTTCGTTTCTTCTGCAAAATTCTTAGTTTTGAAGGCGCGACCCCTCAATTCTTCATCTGGATCTACATTTGGATCACTAGAGGGTAGTTTTGTTGGATGATTTCAGCTCAATTTGCGCCAGACAGTGGTGTTTGAGGGTTTCAGCATCTCTGCTAACCAATAACTTGTTTCTCGTCCACAAGCCATTTTCGACCATCTGAGCTGCTTGTAGGGGTTCTCTGGTGAGCTCAGATGAGTTTCAAATCATCATCGCAGTCCATCCAACGAGATAGAAGAGATTGGACTGGAAAATTCCAGCCGCGTGTAGTTTGAGAAAAATCGACCGATTGAGTTGGTCTCCACTGATTTGCTGAGCTTAGGGGTTCGAGGCCGACTCGTGCTTGACGACGAAGAAGATCTTTAGCTTAGGGAGGATTGAGGATTAGTTTTCCGTAGCTAATTTCAGTTTTCTTAGCTGTAACTTTATTTCTACAGTTCGTGTATGTTTCTGAATTTTTGTATCAGCTACCTTAGGTTCAGTTTTGAATTGTTTCTGCTCTAATTATGGTTTTAATCTGTTCTTCCATTAATTAGCTAGCTCATTTAGTTAACACTTCGATAAATTTCATTTGCTTTGCAGTTTTATGTTTTCATATCAGTTTGCTGTCCTGTTTTTCTTATGCGTATCAGTCCCAGTTTAAGTCTGCAAAATTTCAGTTTCAGTTTCTGTAGTTTGGATCAATTAAACGTAGACATTTTACATCTTGTTTGACACTAGATGGTGCAATTAATCACAGTTGTTTCCTTGTTTCTGAATTCGGATGCAAACTGAATTTTCAGCCTGCACGTTTTGTTTTCCAACATTTCATTTCTGCATCTCTGAGTATTAGATTTTTATTGATGTCCTGAATATTGTATCAAGCTAGCTTGTTTTATCTCCGAAATTTACATGACAACTTGCTCCATTCAAATAGCATTTGATATCAGAGTTTGCGCATAAGATTGATGTGAATCCATTTCCATTTCTGCAAATTAATCTCGTTTCAGCATTTCCACATTATTTCTGCATTCCTCCAATTTATTTCTGTGTTTTCGATTCCAGCACCTGAAGAGGTTCTTGTTTGGTGAACCATTGCATTAGATCTCCACTTGATCAATTTGTTTATGCGTTTGCTTGTAGCGTATCAAACCCCAAATCCTGTTTTCAGTTTCAATCTCTGCGCATCCCTTATCTCCGAAACTCAGCTTCATGTCCTACAGTTCAAGTTGTTAGTTCCTGTGTTTTTTTTTATCAAGCAAAGATCTGTCAATGGATTTGTGTCAAGTAAACTCAGAAGTTGCTGCACTTGATTTCAGGTTCCATCTGCATTTGATCCATTTCTAAATTCGCATCAGTTTTTGTATAGCAGCCCTTGTTTTCAGTTCCAGATTCTTTGTATCACTGATTGCTGAATTTCCAATTCTGCATTGCTGAAGTTTGCATCAAGGAAGCTTTGCGTTCGACTTCCATTGCAATTAAAATCAGATGCTTGTTTGACCTTGCAACCAGTGGAGTCTAAACTGCTAATTCTGCACAGCAGTGGATTATTTCTGCGCATTCATCAGCTCTGAAATCTGCACTTTATTTGTTTGCTTCACATCCACTGCAATTCTCTTCACTAGCAGCTGTGCTTTCCAAAACTGATTTGATCAGTCCATTTCCTGCACTTAGTATCAGTCCCTTTTTGGCACATAATTCTCCTTCTCTTGGTGCCAAGTTGTTTCAACCATTTGTTCACTTAGTATCAAGAGAGGCATTCGGCATTTATTGGTTTGATCTTGAACAGAACTTGTAGAGTAGTTTTGCATTTGAATTCAGATTTGCATCTTTGAAATTCGGTTAAGTTGCCTTGGTTGAATTGGGTTTTCCATTGGTTGAGTTGTTTATTACCATCATTTTGTTTGGCTTATTAGCTAAGTTCCTTTACTTTCATTCCGATTTCATTTCCGATCACAAACCAAACCCAGAATTATTCGAAACCCAAAAACAATCACGACCCATAAACACGAGCGCGAATCAAACACAACATCAACTAGTCCCCAGGAAAAATACGACCTGTGACCCCTTTACTACGTTTTCATATTTTGATTGCAAAAAGGGTTTCCAGTATTTTATTCATATAAATATTCTAAATTTGGAGGACCCACATTCGTGACAGCTCATTTCGGGTCCATCAAATTTTTGGCGCCGTTGCCGGGGAAGCAACTAGTTGATTTGTTTGATTTTTACTTGTATGCTTTTGGACATATCATTGGGTTCTATTTTCTTGTGCTTTATCTTTTGTATACGGTTGCTGCCATTTTTCTTTCTTGTTTTGTGATAGGGCTGCAAGATCAAAATGTGGTCACCAGAGTTCTGTAAAGAGATAAAAGAGGCATTGGTGGAGTTGAAATGTTGGTGTAAGGTGTTGGAATACCAACAAAAACATAAAGCTCAGTCATCTACTTACTAGAGGCCGATTCAGCCAAAATTTCAGCAACCTCAACCCCAATTTCAGCCACCTCAGCCCTTTTCAGAATTTCAACCTTTCCAGCAATTTCAGCAGCCAAATCAAGAATTCCAACAGCCCTATTTGAATTTTCAGCAACCAAATCAATTTTTTCAGCCACCTTTACAACAATTCCAGCAACCACCACAGCAATATCAACCGCAATTCCAACAATTTCAGCAAGATTTTCAGCCAAGTCAACTAAATTTCCATCAAATTCCGAATGGGCAGCCACTATTCCAGAGTTTTCAGCCCCAATTTCACCAATTTCAGCCCCAATTTCAGCAACCTTATCAACAAGATCAATCATCTTTTCAAGGAATTCAACAAGGGTACCAAGTTAATTCGAATTTCCAGCAACCATGTCAATTTCCACAGCAATTTCACCCTTGCAACCAGAATTTTCAATAGCCAAATCAGAATTTTCAGCCCACTCAATTTGAGTTTTCACCACCACAATTTCAACCTCAGATCCAAGAATTTCAGGGCTACAATTTTCAGCAATCTCCACCAACTTGTGAACCAAATTTTCAACAGTTTAATCAACCCATTCAATCTTTTGAGCAGCCCCAACAGCTAGAATTTCAAAATTCACAGCCTAATCAAGGAGATTTTGAACAATGATGTAAGGAGATCCTGCAACAAATTTTACAAAGTCAACAAGCAACAATTAATCACATGAATCAGATAAAAGCCCAAAGATCAGAACAATTATCTTCTCAAGCTACTCTTAATTCTGAGAGCCCCGGAGTTGATTTTATATCAGTTCAAGGTGACCCTAGTGCATGGCCAAGTCCTTCTTCAAGTGATCTTAGAATTTTGGTGGAAGAAGAAGAAGAAATCATTAAAATCAGGGCACCTACAACATACATCCCTCCGGAGATTCCTATTCAAAATTCGTTTCCAAATTTTTCAGCTCCAGAAGAAGAAACTGAAGCTCCACAGGACCATTCTAGACTTTTATTTTGTGATGATAGTATTATTGATGGTCCTAATTTTTCTAATGTTGTTGTTGCATATATTACAGGAGAAGCATGCATAGGAGATGATTCCATAAGTGTAGGGGATTGCACTAAGCCCCAGGGACTACCACAATTTACTGGTACATTAGAAGATTCAGAAGATGAACCAGAAAGTGTAGGGACTTGCATGGTGGAAGCAAGCACCCAAGGATCACCTGCTTTAGTTGAGTGTCCACCAGAACCTGAATCTGAAGAGGAGCATGTACTTGATCAGGAGGAGGCCATGGATACATCTACTCTTGTAGAACCTCCAGGTATTCTCCAGAACGCTCAGGTAAGTATTCCTCCTCTTTGTTCAGAAAAATTCAGCGAGGTATCTAGTGCTGACTTTATTGGTTATGATGAATTTATTGATATACCTTGTGTAGAAATTGTTTGTGAAAATCCAATAGAGGTACCAAAAATTGATTTCCTTGGTTGTAATGCATTACTTGATACATCTCTTGTAGATATGGGCTGCGAACAAATTTTAGAGGCACCTATAATTGATATTGTTTGTTATGATGAATCTCTTGATACATCTTTTGTGGATATGAATTGTGAAAAATTTTTAGAAGTGCCTGAAATTGATGTTATTTATTTTGATGAATCTCTTGCTATATCTTATGCTGAAGATGAATGTGAAAATTTTTTGGAGGTACCCGAGATTGATTTTGTTGGCTGTGATACATTGCTTGATACATTTTTGATAGGAAATAATTGTGAAAATATTATTGATGTGCCAAAAGTTGATTTCATGGGGTGTGATAAGTTTCTTGATATACCTCTGGAGGATATTACTTATGAAAAATTCATTGAGATACTAGAATTTGATTTAATTGGATATGATGCAGCTTTGGATTCATTTCATGCAGAGACTGATATTATTTTATTTCCTTCGTACCCTGCACGCTTGAGAGAGGTATTACATTGTTTTGCAGGATTTAGAAGACTTCAGGAGTGGGTGCTCCATCTGAACAGACTCCAGCCTCCTGGAAGGACTTCTGAAAGGCATCAAGAAGGAGGAGAGGATCTTACTTTAATCCATAGCCCTCCATTCCTTCAATGGATCTTGAACCTAAATCGCCTGCGGCCACCTGAACATTTTGTTGCAAAGTTTAAGTGTGGGGGAGTCCTAGCTCTCTCAGCCACCCAGACTCCTCCACTACCACGATGGAGGCTACTGCTGGATAGGCTCCGTCCACCAGAATAAGGGGAGTTTATTCTTTCTTGCATTTTTCTTCACTTTTATGACTTCTAGAATTTTCCGTTAAATTGAGTTCTTGCTAATAAATGCATGAGTAGAGTAGAATGAATAGGAGTCATTGTAAATATCCTGTTATTTCTTTTGGTTACTTTTTCTTGCATGACTAGGAATAAATGGATCCCTTTAGGTTATCTCCATGGCATTTTAGAATCTCTTGAAAATAAATTAAATTTGGTTGTTAAAACTTAGGGTTTGAGCTAATGGATGAAATCTTGGATGCTTGAGTACTACTTGCTTTAGATTCTTAATTGAGGACTTGGGATGAATTATTTTTACCTAGTGAGAATTAGCCTTACTTTTGTGATACGCATATGTCATTGTGCTCTAGAACTTGCTTAGGTTCTTTTAAAATCATATTTCAATGATTGGATCACATCTATAGAGGCTAATCACTTTGTTTACCTTTTCATATCAATTTTGGCAAAAATCATGTTCATTCCATTTTTCTTTACTTATTTCCTACTCTTATCCTCATTTTTCTTTGGACTTGTTGTTTGAGATGTTTCTTAATGCTATTTTGCCCGAGATGGACAAAGATTTAAGTGTGGGGGAGTGACTAAAGTTTTGGAATTATTTTGGAGCAATGATGCATTTCATGTCAAAAAGAAAAATTTTTTTTTGCCAAGTTGAAGCCAAAAGGTGCCAAGTGAGTTGAGTTTGGTATCAAAAATGAGTCAGAAATTTTTTCTGTGAAGACTAACTTGAGTCGAAAGTGGCTTGGATCAAGAATTGGGAAGTTAAGATCAGCAACCTTTTGTAGGAAGTCTGAAATTCGGCTATTCCTTGTAGAAAAATCAGAAATGTGTTGGGAGAAGCTGAATTGCAGCTCTACCGAAGATGAAAAGAAGCTTAAAGGCTGTACAAAAGCTAAAAAGAAGCCAAAAATCTGAGTTGAATTGCAAGTATAGCTGCTGAAATGAGTAAGCTGCAAACTATTGAATATCTTGAAGGATTGTTTGTGAAGATAAATTGGAGAAATCAGATTGGAATGTGGAGTTGACAAGGGCAGAAATCTGTGCCAAGTTCAAGTGCAGAAATTGTCAACTTGAAGCTGAAACTGATTTTCCTGGGCTGTGAATCGGGGAACAAGTTCGGGAATGCATCAAAGAGTATTGAGAACACCATATGCTGACCAAATCTGGAAGAAACAACATGCTAGAAGCTGCTGATCAGAAAGCCATGTAAGAAAGGCTGACCAAAGGCTGAAAGAAGCTGAAAAACTGCACTGCATTGCATTATGAGCATGTAATATGCCGAGTGTTGAATTTGGAGCTACTAAAATTAAACAAACTGATCTGAATTGAAAGCAATGCAAGAATTGCTGACCAGAGATCAAAATTGTTGAAAAGGGCAACAGAGTTATGCTTGTGTAGTGGCCGGAAATTGACTTGCTATTCAATCCTTAAACCCTTAAACTTTCCACTATCAATTGATGCAAGTACTATTGATGTTAATTGCTGGAGAAATCAGATTCTTGATTTTGAAGGTGATGCCGTGAGCTGAAATCTGAAACAGAAAAAAAAAATTTGAAGAGAAAGTAGTGTGCCAACAAAGGTGAAGTGTATCAAGAGTGAGTTACAAGTGTTGTTGAGCGAAAATTTTATGTTGAGTATCTATTTCACTTGATATCATATGTTCTTTGATACAAATCCGATCTGAGAAGAAAAGAAAAAAAAAAGAGAGAGAAGAAGAGAAGGAAGCAATTGGCACACAATTGAGGTTTTTGCACATTGAGAACAAATGGAGTTTTCTTCACCCAAATGAAAAGCATTATCCAAGTTTTACTCCATCACACTTTTGAATTCACTAGAGGACTGTCAAGAGGGCAAAGTACATTGGAAACATTCTTGAGCAACCAAGTCTCCCACTTTATCAATTTTTCCATTTTCTTGGCTTTTATTCCATTTCTCATCATTTTCAATGATTTCATTTGTTTTTGTAGATGTTGATCCTAGTCATGAATAATGGTGGAGAGTAGACAATAAGCAAGCCTATGGTAGTGCAAGAAGCAAGTGTGTTTGAGTGAGCTCCACTTCCATCATCAACTTAGAACTTAAGAAGAGAGCCACCCAAAATTTTCCTTGAAAGGCTAGTGAGTTAAATTCATCTCAATGACTCATGATGAATGAAAAGGCTAAGTTGTTGATTTAAGGACAAGATACTAATCCATAGAGCTTAGATTTATGACAATTGACAACCTTAGGTAATTTCTTTTCATTTGTTTCTAATTATGCTTAAGAAAGCCTAAGGGATACATAATTAGTTTCGTGAGACGCTCAAGCTTAAGTGTGGGGGAGTTGATAAGTACCATTTTGTTGATTATTTTAATTGCTAAAATCCATGTTTTACTTGCTTAATTGTGATTTTATCCTAGGTTTTAGAACTTACCTTTATTTTGGACTTAATTGTAAATTTACACATATTTGGATTATTTGGCCACTAATTTTTTTGATCTATTTTTGTAGGCATGAAAGGATCCTGGACCTAGGGCATACTGGGTCAAACTTGAGTCGGATGTGACCCGGATCGAGTTATCAAGCTTAGGATTAATCTGGGCCGTCCGATTTAAAAACGGCTAGATCTGAGCCATCCAGGACCATCTGAAGCAATCCTAGCTAGGGTTAGGGTTGATCAAGCACTCTGATCAAGATCTAAAGGTTCCATCCCAATCAGAGCTCAATAAATCGTTGGATCAAGCTCGGAGGGCTCTAGATCGTCCATTCAGATTAGGTTGATATGGACCATCCGTTGCACATCTAGAGGATCCGAGCTACGACGAGGCAGATCCTGACCCCAGATCATCATCATCAATGTTTGGT